>PVKS010000726.1:90596-174048 GCA_004027875.1 Aplodontia rufa | reverse complement strand
TAATGAAATAATATATATATATATATATATAAATTCTGAAAATTAGATTTACCCCCAAAGACCCACCCCCATTACCCACCCTAATCCCTCCCCATCTTCCCAATACCTCTCTACAAATGTCTTAGGTTGTATGACATTACACCTTATCCAGATTTAAAACATGATAATAGACCTCCTTTCTCAATGGCCAGGGTCTAGCTCCAGCCTCCAAAGATGAGTGAAGACATTCTATCCTTGGTTCTCTGGGTTAGGCTAACTTTACTCAGCATGATTTCTTCCATAGCCATCCATTTACCTTCAAAGGCTGCAATAGCATTGTTTCTAATAGCTGAGTAAAAATCCATGTTAAATATGTACCACAGTTGTGGGATCCATTAATCCAGTGGTTTTTAAAAATATATTCTATATTTACTTTTCCTTCCTTCCTTCCTTCATTCCTTCTTTCCTTCCTTCCTTCCTTCCTTCCTTCTTTGAGGGGCAGATACTGGTGATTAAACACAGGGGCACTCTATCACTGAGCTATATCCCAGCCTTTTTGACTTTTTATTTTGAGACAGGATCTCACTAAGTTGCCCAGACTGGCCTCAAACTAACCATCCTCTGCCTCAGCCTCTGGAGTAGCTGGGATTATAGACTTGCACTATGGCACTTGGCTACATTTACTTTAAATTATGAAAGTAAAACATCAATGCATTTACAGTGCAAAATTTAAAAACAAATTCAGATAAAGATCTTCCATGCCCTGTTTTCTACAGGTAACCACATTCACTATCACATATATGTACATATACAAATCAGTTTTTTTTCCCTCTGGATCGGGGAGGGGTATTAATTCTATATTAAACTGTTACTGTGAAATAAGTTTTTCACTGAGCTACACATCCTGTTCATGTCTACACACACTATAAACATACCACATACAGACATATTCACACAAAACGTAAGCATATATGTATGTATACACACAAACAAACTGAAATTTTTACAGACATTTAAGTTTTGAGGCTGTCAACTTCTTATTTCCTATTTTGCCCTTTATATTTTGTGACATGTCTAAGACAGTCTAACAAACCCTGGTGTACAAGATGATTTGCCTTTGTTATCTTCCAATAAGAGAAGTTTTTGAACGTTTATCTTTTGATGTAACATGAATGACAAGTAGGTGAGTAGTTTTTTTTGCCCAAAATAACTAATTTCACAAAATAATTTATTGGTTGTTCACATTTGTCCTCAAAGGACTGAGCATATTAAATTATATTCATATCTCTCCTTATGTAGTTCCCACATGATAAATGCTATAATACATGTAATATGTGCACTGTATATATACATATATGTTTGATTATTGGACATATCTGAAAATTCATTTGTCCATTTCTGGGCATATTTCATGCTATTACTAATTTTTCAATAACAGCTTAATTTTGACACAATTTTGATAATATAAAAATACTCTTTCAGAAAAAGTGAATAATTGAGTAGTTTCTAGTGAATTCAAAGTTGTGCAACTATCAGCACAACTAATTCCAGAAGATTTTCATCACTCTGAAAAGAAATCCCAAATCTATTAGCAGTTACTTTTCATTTCTATCTATATCCAGACCCTGGAAGCTCCTAATATATTTTCTGATTTTATTGATATGCCTGTACTGGATATATCATCAGACATAGTTGGTCCTTTGTTTCTTTTCATTTTTACTTTTTTCTTTCTTTCTTTCTTTTTATTTTTATTTTATTTTATTTTATTTTTGGTTTTGGGAATTGAATCTAGGATTTCTCTACCACTGAATTACATTCCTAAGCCTTTTTAATTTAAAATTTTTTTTTCCGAGGCAGGCTCACCCCAAGTTGTAGAGGTTAGGCTCAACGTTGTAATCCTTCTGTTTTAGCTTCCCAAGTCGCTGGGATTAAGGTGTTCAACTCCACATTCACCTTTGCATATGAATTAAAGTGTATAATATATGTTTGACAGTTTTACTCTGTGTTTTCAGGAGTTATGTTGTAGTATGACTCAAAACCAATGCCTTGGGGTTGGAGCAGTGCCTTAACAGTTGCAGTGTTTGCCTGACATGTGTGAAGACATGGTTTTGAACCCCAGCACCACATACACAATGAAGTATTTGAGCAACAAAAGTACATGAAAAACTAAATAAAATCTCTCTTTTTCTCTCTCTCACTCTCCCTTTCCCTTAAGAAAAAAAATGCCATATTGATATATTTGACAGTTTTATGAGGTATTCTGACATCTAGAAAAGTTAATAATCTATCACTGATTTTCTTATAATGTTCTTAGGAATAATTATAGAATGCTTCTCTCCAGTTTAATTTTATATGTGTATTTAATATCAGTTTTGCTTTGAATTCACCAATTATTCAGATAAAGCTGTTATCTTTATAACATCAATTCTTTTATACACATACATGAAATATTCCTCTACTCTGTCAGGAAATTTTGGCATCCTAAAGCTTTATCATTTTCATCACATTGAAGATTTCTCCTTAAGTAAATTTTCAACCATTATATAGACCTAGTAACTATTAATTAAGATTATGAATTGTTTTCTGTAATACGTTTTAATTTATTGTATCAGTTATATTATCAGAAAACAGTTTTTATCCCTTTCTATTATTTAAAGTTACTTTTTTTAGTTCCTTGAATTTTTCTAATTAAAGCAGTGCTTCTAAACTGGGAACAGTTTGCACTCCCTAGGAGACATTTAGCAATATCCAGATGACAAATAACTATCTCACCTAAAAAAAATAGTGATAAAGTTAAGAAATGCTGGATTAAAGACTTTAGTACAATTCAAATAGTGTTAGTTTTGTTGGACATCTTTATTTTGCTCTTGGAGTTGAAATAATAATTATGATATCAGTAATTCTTTCAAGAATAGCATAGATGAGATTTATGAAATTTTAAATTTCTTTAAAATTCCTAGTTTGCTAATGTAACTTTGCTTTTTGCATATTAATAAAGAATGGCTGCTGAATTGTCTCTGCAAATGATGAGATGTTCATGTGATATTTTTACCCTACCTGTTGGCAGATTTTCTACTTTTTTCCTAAACAAAGATATTGCTGAATTCTGTTTAAATATTTTAAGTCTAGGTTTATAGTCAATATGCATGTGTATGTATATGTACAATGTGGACACTGTACATATATTAAGCCATTTGATTCTTACAATGTTTGTATGAGATATGCATATGAAACTTGTTTCTAGCACTTAATTTTGTAAGAATCTTTCTTTTTTTTTATAAAGAGAGGGGGACAGTGAGAGAGAGAGAGAGAGAGACAATTTTTATTTAGTTTTTCATGCGGCTTTCATTGTTCCTAGATTTCATTGTGTATGTGGTCCTGGGGTTTGAACTTACGTAGTTGTGCATGCCAGGCAAACACTGTAAACACCGAGCCACCACTCCAGCCACTGTAGGAATCTTTCGTCTATCATTATTAACCCCCCAAGTATTCAGAATTTATTAAAACCTAGTGTCAATCAACTATTGAGATAGTTTCTCTCTGGAGATTACTTTTCACCTAGTTATTATTTAAAAAAAAAAGAATGAAGTCTTAAACTAGATTTTAGTGAAATTAATACTTCACAAATCCTGGATGTGAATTTGGCTATGCCATGTGCTAGTTACAGAATCCTGGTAAATATCCTTTTATATACCATCAACTTTCTCATGTGTTATATAAGATAGTATGAATATATAATATCTAGCTCCAGATATATAACATTTAATCGATTTTGACCAGTGCCTGGCACACATAATTTCACAATAAATATTGGAAATGCAACAAATGAGCTAGCTGAACATGTAATGGATTTAGTTTAAGATGGCCCATGTATTATTGCTTGGGCAGGGATTTCACATGTAGGCAGAATTAAAATGTGTCTTAGAAATCAGATGTATTATATTATTAGAACAAGAATTCAATCTCAATTTCCAAGCTAAATTGCATTATTTGGCCGTGTTTTGGCAAGACAACCAGTCTGTGCAGAAATCTGAAGCTTCTTCTGGACCAGGAGGGAAAGAGTTCAATTAGCAATATCAGATATGGGCATGGGAAGTGAGAACATTATCACAGTGTCTATTTGTCAACTCTACAGTAGATTATAGATATTTCATGAATATGTATGTTGCTTTGGGGATAATAAATAGTAGGTCATTGTAACTAACCAAAGCAAACTGTCCTCCCTCTGTAACCCTGAAAAATATTTGTAATGAGACAATTGTGGAGAATTAGCCTTAATTTTCACATGTGAGTTAATGAGACTCATGATGATTTATGATGCATTTACTTTCAACAGAAACAACATTCTCTTTTAGAAAGAAGCTATAGAGTGCCTTGTTTGATGATGAAATAAAAAAGTAATTTTCTTTATCTAGCTGGCAAAATATAAATATTACTCATAGTAACATTTGATTTCTGAACAGAGTAACATTTGAAGGCTTACTGCTTTAATCAAATGTTTAATAAGAAGAATTATTTTCTTCTTAGAGATAATGACTTTTTCTAGAGTAGGAGAAGAACTTTCATGACTTAAAATGATAATCAGTAATACTGTATTATGGACATATTGATTGCTAGGGAATGAATAGGGTTCTTTCTCAATGTCTGTTATTAACTCTCTGTGAACACCTGAATCTGGTTAACTACGTACTCATAAGTACCATTTTGGAGTGAATAACATTTCAAAAAGATGAATTATGTGAGATATCAAAGCATAAAATAATAAATGCATGCATGTAAGTTGCAATGTTGGACTTCTTGATTCACATTTAAGTCCTATAGCTTATGGTTAACTGCTTTGGAGAAGCAGAAGAATGGAAAATGACACAGTCCAGTAGTCCAGTACATCATAGAAACAATTTTCCTATAACGATGACACAAGCAGATATTCTTTTTTAAATCCAAATTAGTAAATTATATTTTATTTCAATTAGAGTTGATATATAAATTCCTAGTGTTTTAACTTTCAAAGGAGAATGTAATGTTTCTCTCACTTGAATACTGTAGGAATTTAATGGTTGAAACCCCATGCTCATTCATGAAGGTTCTACCCTCATGTCCTAATTGCCTCCCCCAGGCTTCACTTTCTGAAACAAACACATTAAAGTTTAGGATTAAATTCCAAATTATCTATCAAGATTTGTTTGCCCATACCTAGTTTCCATTAGATCCACACTCAAATTTTTAATTCTAAAACAATATGCTCTTTGTACACTAATAAATTCATGCATTAATATTTTCATTTGTGATACCTTTCTACACCTGATTTTCTAAATTTCAACATTTAAGACCCATTTTTAAAAACATGAAGAGTCTGAGATTTTTCCTTCCTGAGAGAAAAGAAGTTAACCTACTGAAGTTTTACAGATGTTGAGAGACGGCATGAAACTCTTGGGTCAGAAGCAAAATACTTTCTTACTAATAGGAAAGCAAACATCATAAATTTCCGATTTTTTACTATTTTTCCTTGTCTTGAAGTCTCATGAAGACAGCAAGGAACAAGCCAGTTGCATGTTAGATATGCAGAGAGTTTGTGTCATAGTCAAGGAACCCAAAGATTAGATGATTTGAATCTTTTATAATTGATGTAAGCAAGCATACATATCCCAAAGCATAGTGCTCAGGATGTAGTCTCTGTGTTTTATTACGCATACTTCTTTTCTGGTGAGGATAGCCCACTCTATTTTCCATGACTATTCAATATGCAAGCATTCTTGCAAAGACAATCTAGAAGAAAAACTATTTGTACAATTGTGATTTTAGTCCAGCACATGAGAAATAAATGCGATCTGTGGAGAATTATCTTCCAACATGCATTATTCTCATGAATCCTGCCATTATTGTCAATGTTCTTTGTCCTCAGCCTTCTCTGGATTTCTACCACTTAGAGCATACTCCTCCCAGTTTCAACTTATCATGGCTTATAGTGTGTTTAGTATAATGCCTTGCACATACTGAACCCGTAATATATGTCAGCTATTATCACTCTATTTGTTTCACTTGAAGTATATGGCTATCTCACAAAATAATAAATACGGAGATGGTAAGAACAGTATCCATTCAGTATCCTCAATAAATAATATATGCAGAATGAGTGTACCCCTCTATGTTTCAGGTTCTCCATCAAACTGAATTTGTCCTTCTACAATGTGAGACTAAAAACAATTTCTCCTTGCTCCGGAATGAGGTTCCTATAACATATGGTGTCAAACTTTCCAGCTTTTAGTTTCTGAAGTTCTTCCAATGCTCTTATCACCATAGACAGTTCTGCCTAATCTTTTTTGACTATCAACATTTCCTGAGTCCTCATCTTTGATACTTCAATATCTACTACGTATCAAACTTCTACATTCCCACTGACCTTTTAGAGTAAGGTAAAATTGTTCTGAAATCATATTGATCTCATTAGACTTATCTACATGCAGATTCAAACTCATTACTTACTAAATTTAATCAAATTATTCTTATGATAACAAAGATTAAAAACATTATTATTCCCACATTCTTTTCCAGCAGCAACATCAAACAGCATCTAAGGGTTCAGGAACTGTGCACTATGCTTGGGTTCATATCTTGGGAAAGCGATTACTCTATGACAAACTTCTGCATGTGTATATATAGATAACATTTCCCACTTCACAGAATTGTTATGATATATCTAAAGCCCTTGAAAAAATAAGAATACTTGGTAATTGCTCATTAAAATATTATTTCTAATGACTGTTGCTTTTATTATCATTTACTAAGGAACTTTAACTATAACTTGTAGAAGTGAATGGGTTACTATTTACAAGATTAATTAAATAAAATGTGTGATAATCCCATTGTAATTTCAATGCCCAGAGAGATTAACTGAGCCACTGAGGTAAATTTCTGCTCCAAAGACATATGAACATCCCTCTCTGGATTGAGTTCTTCTCTTGAGCCAGCAGAAACTTTGGAATGCATAGGTTGTCTTGCTTCAGTCTCTCTTTTGCACTACAAATGAATGCCAGATTTGTCAGAAGCCCTCTCTCTTTAGATTAAATATCCTTGATTAATGAAGAAGAATCCTTGCAGCTAAAATTTCTGATCTGAATTAAGGAGTCAGTACATTTTTTAAATCGCATGATTTTTAAATCTATTGAGTGCAAACAATACAAGTGGTATTAGTTCTGACTGAAACTTTAAAATATTATAAAAATACAGAATACAAAGTTCATTTAAATGTTCAACTAGCAATAAGAAGAAATTCCTTACTTTTGAGGAAGTTTGGGAACTTAGATTATTACCCCTATTATGGTTTATTATGAACCAATTGACAATGATCACAAAGTGCTAGGTAAATATCAAAGAGCAATATCAGCTCTATTGCCACCAAATACAGGTTGTCTGATCAGCAGAGGAGCTCAACATTCACACTTTACCATTTATATCTGAGGGAATTTTTTGGGTTTACATCTAGAACTATGCAACAAAGTCTGAGCACACTTATGTATTCAAGTGAAGAGGGTAAGCAGTTTGTTCCATCTCCATCAAGTTTACAAAGGCAAAAGCAATGGAAAGAGAAAGTCCTTCAAGGTTCAGGCTGTGCACTGAGACTGAGGGACTTTCCACAGAGAAGCAGAGGACAGCAAAGCAAGTGCTTCTCTTGAGAGAAAATATGAGCAAAATAGTGAGTCAAGAGAAGCAGAGAAATTTTCTTGAACTCTCCCCATCAAAAAATGGTCTGCTTTCTATCAGAAAATAATCTTTCATTGGAGTTGCCATCTGAGACTGGAACAGAATACCCTTTTGCTCAATGGAAACATGAAGTTTTGAGATATAATTTCAATGAGTAAGACCAATGAGATCTTTGCTCTCTATTTTACCTATTGAAGATTTTCAGATTGGAGTCCCATGTTTTTGGTAGGGTACAAGATTTCCTGGGAAAGAGTCAATGGGAGGAATCCAGTAAGAGAACACAAGTAGTGACAGCTGACAATCTCAAGAAGAAAAATAGAAATCAAACTCATTTTTCTAGGAAATTAAAAGGGGAGATGATAACTATCACCAACATTGTAATGATGATTTCCATCTTTCTTAAAGATAAAAAGCGGAAAAAGGATTAAATTTAAATAAGAGAAATTTAGGTTGGTTGTAGTATAGTTTGAAAGGAATAGTGAACCATTCTGTAATGCAGAGGAAGGAGGATAAAATAGCATAAGAAGGCGTCCTGATGAGGTTTATATATTCTATACATTATTCACTTCTTATCTCTCAAAAGCCTCTTCGTTTAAGATGAGAGTCATTATGTATGCAAATTAGGGAAGCTATGCTAAGAAAAATAATCCTTGCACTGTTCAGTGTCTTAAGTGCTTTTAATAATTCAATCAATTGAAGTACTCATATGGGTCTCCTTAAAAGGAAAAACACATGAAAATAATGCAAGTAGAAAAAGACACATGCTTAGCAATTGAATTTGTACATTATGTATTTTTCTTGATTAAAATAATATTTTATTCCACAAATCAAAAGGAGACATTATTATGAGTTAAGTTTTTGAAATGCAAAATTTTGAAATGCCCATTTTTCCCTTCTTGTTTTATGTTAAAGATAATATTATTTAACACATGCATTACTGAGAAACAACTCCAGCTCTTTTTGGTTCATATCCCATTGTAAGAATTATGGCCTCATTTTTTCTTTCATATTACTTAATATTTGGCTCTTTGGCAGGAAGTAGGGCATTTGATAATTCTACTGTGTTGCATAAACATTTTTTACTTCAAAGAGATTGCCTGTCCATATCCCACCAGAATAATTTTAAAACAGATGTCTAATTCGGTCCAACATCTTTAATGTTTTCAAAATTATCCTGAGAGTTGTTAATAGAGTATGATTTTGTACAATTTGAAACTTTTTACTGGGCAGTACACATATTCATACTATTTGTGCAATATGTGCTCTTGTTTCTGAAGTCTTTATAGTTGACAAAGACAGATCTGAAGGTCCCATGTTGGACTGATTGTATGGAAGATAAATATAAGTAGCCCTATCAGAAATTATTTCAGTCACTCATTACACAAGGTAGTGCAATAGCATTAGAAAAGTAGAAAGGCCAGAGCTGACTCATCCAATCACTGCATGCAGATCCAGCCCTCAGGCACTACAGGATATCCCAGCCTGGGACCCCACTGGAGGGAGCCAGCTCACCCAGCCACTGCATGTGGATCCAGGCCTCAGGCACTCACAGGACAACCACCCCCAGGACCCAGCTGGAACCAACTCTTCCAGCTGCTGCATGAAGATCCTGGTCACAGTGGATCCACACCTCAGAAACTTACAAGTCACCCATCCTTAGGACTCCACCAAAGCCAATTGATGCAGTGACTGTACTGGAACCCAGGCTTCAAGCACTCCAGGACACCTGCAACCAGGGCCTCACTGGGTGCAGCTCACCCAGCTGCTACATGTGATTCCAGGCCTCAGGTTCAGGGCTTGCAGCCAGTTGCAGTTCACCCCTGCCCAATATCTCTCCCCACCCTCCCTGGTCCTGACCCACCAAGCTGCTGAGCACATATGCACCCAGCTGAAGCAATACCTACCAGGTCCCGATATATTGGGCCCATACCCACTGTCAAGGATTCTAGATCCCATCATGGCATGTAGGAGGCCCATTCCAGCCCTACATGTAAACTAGGATCCAGCAGCACATTCTGGCTGCTCTGCATCTAAAATCCCATGGTCCAGCCACACAACCAAGAGATTCCAGATTGATGTTCTAGAGCCTAGATCCATAAGGAAAACTCAATTCAGGAATCCAAAAGAAAATTATCAAAAATGAGGAATCAAGCCCACAACTCCCCAAGCGAGGAACACATGGACAGTTAGCAGGATGAAAACTAAGAAATACTTATCAATCATCTCATTATTAAAAGGAACAATGAACTAAAAGAAAATTTAATAAAGGGACTAAATGAGAAAACTCAAGAGATGAAAAATTCTATTATCAAGGAAATAGACATACTGAAAAAGGATATAATGCAGGTAAAATCTTCAGTCAAACCCATTAGAACAATGATGTAAGAATTTAACAACAGACTAACCTCTATAGAAAACAGAGCCTCACCTCTGGAAGAAAGAACTTCTGATAATGAAGATAGGCCAAGTAAGACTCAGCACATAGACGACAAAAGGAAAAAAGAACGTACAGAGCATGAGCAAACTCTTCAAAATCAGTGGGATGAAATCAGAAGAAACAATCTAAGAGTAATAGGGAAAGAGGAAGAAATTGAAAACCAAACAAATGGTATGAAAAACATTGTCAATGAAAGAGTTAAATGAAAGAGAAAAATTTTCTCATATCAGAATAGTCAGAAATGCTCATCCAAGAGTTAACGGAGCACCAAATAGGCCTATTCAAATGAGAAGTTCACTAAGACACATCACATTGAAAATGTATAATAGGGAAATCAAAGAAAGAATATTAAAAGGTGCAAGAGAGAAACACCAAATTACATTCACAGGCAAACCAATAAGGATTATCTCTGACTTTTCAGCTCAGACCCTGGAAACAAGAAGATCCTGGAAGAAGATCTTTCAATGTCTGAATGATCACAACTTGTAGCCAAGAATACTATTCCCAGGAAAACTCAGCTTCATATTCAATGGGGGAAATGAGGACATTTCATAATAAGATCAAACTGGCAGCATTCATGAACAGAAAACCAGCATTACAAGAATCCTTAAAGATAAACTTCAAACAGAAAAGCAAGCAAATCATCCTCAAAACCCACAAACAGAGGAAATTCAATAAAGGCACATGCTATCAATAGACAACCAAGACAGCACAGAACTTAACTAATAAAACATGATGACTATGAATCATAGCCACATAAATATTCTAACACTGAATGTGAATGGTTCAATGCACCTATCAAAAGACACAGATTAGTGAATTGGATCAAAAAACAAAACCCAATAATATGCTGCTTACAGGAGACTCACCTTACACCCAATAGAATTCGTAGATTGAGGGTGAAAGGATGGAAAAAAGTCTACCAAGAAAGCAAGCTGAAGTTGCAATATTTACATTCAGCAGAGTAGACTTCAAACATAAATTAAGCAGAAGAGATAAAGAAGGCCAACACATCTTTGTAAAGGGAACAATACACAAAAAGGTATGACCATAATAAATATATACTCTCCAAATACCAATGCTCCCAAATATGTGAAAAATATTACTCCATGACATAAAACCACTTGTGGACCTCAACTTGATAATACTGTGAGATTATAATACTCTTATCAAGAATAGACAAATCATCAAAGCAAATAAATAAATAAATAAATCACCAGTCTAAACAACTCCATAAATGAAATGGACTTAAAAGACATCTATAGAATATTCCACCCAAAAATGGCTGAGTATACCTTCACTTCTGCAGCACATAGATCCTTCTCCAAAATACATCACATTCTAGTTCCCAGAGGAAATCTCAGCAAATATAAAGAAGTAGATATTATTCCATGTATCCTAACAGATCATGATGCCATAAACCTAGCCATTAACAGCAAAATCGTAGCAGAAAACACACATGTAAGGAGACTGAATAATAACATATTAAGTGAGGAATGGATCCAAGAAGATATGAGACTTGAAATCAAGAATTTCTTGGGAAAAAATGAGAATTAAAATACAATATATACAAACCTTTGGGACAGCATGAAAGCATTTTTTAAAGAGAGAGGAACTGAGAGAGAGAAAGAGAGAGAGAGAGAGATTTAATTTTGTTCAGTTTTTCATGTGGCCTCCATTGCTCTGACCCTTCATTGTGTACATGATGCTGGGGTTTGAACTCACATCCTTACACATGCCAGGCAAGCATTGTAACTGCAGAGCCACTGTTGTAGCCTCATGAAAGCATTCTTTTCTTTTAAAATAAAGAGAGAGGGACAGTGAGAAAGACAGAGAAAGAGAGAAACAACTTTATTTAGTTTTTCACATGGCCTTAGTTGCTCCAACACTCAGTTGTGTACGTGGTTTGAACCCAGGTCATCGTGCTTACCAGGCAAGCGCCAAAACCACTGAGCCACCACTCCAGCCCATGAAAGCATTCTTAAAGGGAAAATTTATAGCACTGAGTGCCTACATTAAAAACCAGGAAAGAGCTCAAATAAATAAGCTTATACTCCATCTCAGATCCCTACAAAAGGAAGAACACCCTAAGCCCAAATTCAGCAGAAGACAGAAAATAATCAAGATCAGGGCTAAAATCAATGAATTGAGAATGCAAAAATAATAAAAAGAAGTGATGAAACAAAGAGCTTGTTCATGATAAAAATAAATAAAATTGACAGACTTAGCAATCTCACAAAAAGGAGAGAATTGAAACAAGTCAACAAAATCACTAATGAAAAGGGAATGATTACCACTGACACATTGGAAATAAAACATATTACAAGAAGATTTTGAAAAAAACTATACTCCTCTAAATTACATAATCAGGAAAGCATGGACAAATTTGTAGACACATGCAACATATTGATGCAGGACGATACTGAAATCCAAAATCAATATAGCAATTAAAAACCATCCAAAGAAGAAAAGCCTAGGACCTATTGGTTTCCCAACTGAGTTTTGCCACACCTCTGAGGAAGAGCAAGCACCTCTCCTTATCAAGCTATTCCAAGAAAATGAAAAAGAGGGAACTCCCCCAAACACTTTTTATGAAGCAACCATAACTTATACCAAAACCCAACAAAGACACATCAGAAAAGAAAACTACAGACCAATATCCCTGATGAACATCAACACAAAAATCCTTAATAAAGTTCTTGCAAATCAGATTCAAAAACACCTCAAGAAGATAATTTATCACAATCAAGTGGGCTTCATTCCAGGGATACAAGTCTGTTTCATGATATGCAAATCAATAAATGTGATTCATCACTTAAAAAGAATTAGATACAGAAACCATGTGATCATCTCAATTGATGCAGAAAAGGCCTTCAATAAAATGTACTACCCATTTATGCTGAAAACTCTAGAGCAAACAGGGATCAAAGGCTTTTAACTTTGTAAAGGCCATATATGCCAAAACCTCAGGTAGCAAATACTAAATGAAGAAAAGCTGAAAGCATTTCCACTAAACTCAGGAACAAGACAAGTCTTCCTGCTCTCACCATTTTCTTTCAATGTAGTCCTCAAAACCCTATTAGAGCAATCAAACAAGAGAAGGAAATCAAAGGGATGAGAATAGGAAGAGAGGAAGTCAAACTGTCCCTTTTTGCTGATGACATGATTCTATAGTTGGAAGATCCAAAAAAGTCTACCAGAAAACTGCTTGGGCTTATAAATAGATTCGGTGAAGTACCAAGCTACAAGATCAACATCCATAAATCAATAGCTTTCCTATACGCTAACAAATGGGTCTTAAGAAGAAATCAGGAAAGTGGTCCCATTTACAAAATCTTCAAAAAGAATAAGATACCTGGGATTTAATCTAACAAGGGAAGTAAAAGACCTCTACAGTGAAAATTATCAAACATTGAACACATTCGATGGAAGGACATTACATGTTCTTATTTAGGCAGAATTAATATAATTGCAATAGCCATTCTGCCAAAAGTGCTCCATAGATTCAATGCATTTCCCATTAAGATTCTAATGTCATTCTTTTAAAAAAAATCTGTTTATTTTTTCATCTGGCCTTTGTTTTTCCAAAACCTAGTTGTGTATTTGGTGCTGATGTTTGAACCTGTGTTCTCACGCATTCCAGGAAAGTGCTCCAACCTCTGAGCCACTGTTCCGGCCCCCTAATGTCATTCTTTAGAGATATAGAAAAAGCAATTCTCAAATTCATTTGGAATAGCAAGAAACCCTGAATAGCCAAAACATTACTAAGCAAGAAAAATGAAACAGGTGGTGCTGCATACTAGTTCTAAAATTATACTATGGAGCTGGTATCAAAATAGATATGCATAACAATGGAATAGAATACACAACTCTGAAATAAACCTACAAATCTTTGAACATCTGATCTTTGACAAAGGAGGCCAAAATATATCATGGGGTAGAGAGAGCTTATTCAACAAATGGTGCTTGACAAATGGATAGCCATGTGCAGGAAGTTGAAATTAGATCCTTATCATTCACCTACACAAAAATTAGATTAAAATGGATCAAGGAACTACGAATTAAACCAGCTACCATACAAATTCTGAAAGATAAATTAGGACCAACACTCAGCATATGGGAGTTGGCAATGACTTCCTCAACAAGACTCCCAAAGTGAAAGAATTAAAGTTAAGAATCAATGAGTGGGATTTGATTAAACTAAAATGCTTTTGCTCAGCCAAGGAATTTGTCCCAACTGCCAAAGAGAGCACCTGCACAATGGGAGAGAATCATGGCCTTTGATTCCTCAGACAGGGGACTAATATCCAAAATTTACAAAAAAATCAAAAAATTGCATATGAAAACACATTCAATCCAATTATAAATGGGCCACAGATCTAAATAGAAATTTCTCAACAGATGACATTGAGTAAGCCAATGAATACATGAGAAAGTGTTCTAAATCACTAGTAATCAGAGAAACACAAATCAAAACTACATTAATATTTCTCCTCACTCCACTCAGACTGCCAAAGATGAAGTATACAAGCAGTAACAAATGCTGGAGGGGGTTTTAGGGAGATAGAAACACTAGCACACTGTTGGTGGAACTACAGACTGGTATAGTCACTCTGGAAAGCAGTGTGGAGACTCTTCAAAAAATCAGGGTTGCATCCACCATGTGACCCAGCTATCCCTTTTCTGGGTATTATCCCAGAGGAGTTAGAATCAACACATCACATGGACACAACAAAATAAATGTTCATTGCAGCTCAATTTACAATAGATAAATAAAAAAAGAAATGTAGAGAAAAATAATTCAAGAATAGTCATCTAGCACATAACCATAATAAAGTCTCAATAAATGCCTGTCAAATTAAAGTACACAACAATAAAATATAAAAATTGATTTCAATTATAAAATTTCCAGTGATTTTTAAATGAAGGATCACACTTTATTTTTATGTTATTTTTTACCTTTTTGCTTTCTATTGAAAGCAGAGACTTCAAAGTACATTCTAAGGATCATTTTTGGAGATTAATGACAGATGGGTAGGTTTTCCATTTTGGAAGATCTGTGTTGTAATAAGGTATGCCTGTTAGAATCTGCGTTCAGCTGGGTTACCAGTGAGGAAAGGCTTGAAGTTTTTCCTTTAGTTGATAAGTCCAAAAATTCCAGTTCAGTGAAGCTCCAAGAATATTTTTATATGACAGGTTTGGATCATATGAGAACAAGAGTCTTTCTTTATTCCATAATTTCTCCAAGTGCTCAAACAGGAAGGTACCAAGAAAAGGGATTAAAAGGGAATGACTACAGTGTCTTAGTGCATGCAGTAATATAATGAGAATTTACTCAGTCCAACACTGTCAATTATATTTACCATACTCTGAATATCCTCACAAACTTTATCCTAATTTTCAGGGTTGTGTGTTTCAATATTTTTCCTTGTTCTTTTATGTCTTAATAGGAAGTTGAAAGAAGCAGCTTTTGGGGTTGCCATGCTAAGGAATTTTGAAACATAAAGATATCTAGTCATTATTTATTTATTTATTTTTTAAGGGAGGGAGAGAGAGAGAGAGAGGGAGAGAGAATCAATTTTATTTTTTTTATCGTTTTTTGTTTTGTTTTGTTTTTTGTTTTTCCAGCACTTAGTTGTATATGTGGTGCTGGGGTTTGAACCTGGGTCCTCACTCACGCATGCCAGTCACGCGCTCTCATTGCTGAGCCACCACTCTAGCTCTTCATTTTTTTTATTTTAGGAAAAATAACAGCACCAACATTTTGCCTCTGAATAGAATTTACTGTGAGGTGAACTGCACATTTATTCGTGAAGAAATGCTGCCTTTAGGGAAACAATTATCTCTCTCAGTGAAATTTGATTTACCATTGGCAAAACTAAAGTAAACCCAGACTAGTTAATAGTTTAGGATCTAAATAAAATGTTAACAATAAGAAAAGAATTCTGAACTCCCTAAAACACCTTGAAGAGATGCATTTGAAGATCTTGTATTGCTCTTATTTATGATATGACTAATTCCTGTGAGAAAAAAAAAGGCAACATTGTATGTGTGATTCTTCACGCTCACCATAGGTTGGCAGGCCTGGTGGGGAAGGCAGCCCTCCCAACATCAAACTTGGTACAAGGCCAGTGAATTCCGTTTCTCTAGAGAGAGTTGCAGTCATGCACTTATGCTGCCCCGGACAAGCCATGCTCATTCAGATTTCTGCAATCCTAGCTCAGGACCCTCTTTCAATGGTCTCCTTATTAGAACCTTCATTGAGTCACGTCTCAGGTGCCTGTCATCCTCTGATGGGGGGCTTTGATTGGGGCACTTCCCCCTTTGTCTCATTATTTTTCTATCCTTCCCTCTTTCCTTCCCCATCCCACCCCACTAGCTCTCTGGATCACTGAAGAGCAGGGCCTTTCATCTGTGGTTCTTTTGCACTGAAGTGATTTCCCCAACCTGTGCTCCATGATAATCTGATCCTAACCATGTAATTTCTATGGGAAAAAGGAATATTGAGGAGCCAGTCCCTATTTTATTTTTGTCTGGACTGTTGCAGTAAGTTAATAAAGACTTTATTGATAGTTTTGGATTTTGTGTGTTTCTCTAATTGGCCATCCCAGCAACTGACATCTTGACATTATCCAGACATACATATCTGTATGGTAGCATAGTTGGAATTAGTCAAATTACCTTATTTTATGGTGAAGTGATATTCTGCATTTCTCAATAGCCACATACATGTATTTAAATTTCACTTAATTAAAATTACATACAATTAAAAATTCAGTTCCTGAGTCAAACTATTTCCAGTGCTCAGTAGCCAAAAGCAACTTATGATGGGTATACAGGGACATTGAAACTATACAACATTTCTATGATTCCACTGCTCCAAAATAAAATAATAGTTCACATTATTTGTATATCACTATGAAATATAAAATCTACAAGTCCTGCCTAAAATACCTTTTATTTGTTTCTTCAAGTATCCTTAGTTGATCTGTAGTCTTCCAAACTGTGCCATTTCAATTGGAAGTTGAAAGTTTCTGGGATTTAAAGGCAGCAACTGCCTTTAAAATAATTCTATTCTTGGGGCTGGAGTGGTGGCTTTGTGGTTGCAGTGCTTGCCTGGCATGCACGAGTACATGGGTTCAAACCCCAGCACCATGTACACAGCTAAGTGTCGGAGCAACGAAGGCCACGTTGAAAACTAAATAAAAGTTGATTTTCTCTCCCTCTCACTATCCTTGTCTCTTTAAAAAAAATAATTCTATTCTTTAAAGAGGTTATGAAGAAGGATCTTTCTCAGTCTTCTTTCTTATGGCTAAACATCCCCTGATTCTTCAATCACTCACAAGAAGATGTGGCTTCTGAGAATAACAAAGTCGCCTTTAGAAAGCTGTGGTACGTTTGGCACAGACGCTTTCCAGAGCTGCAAATCCAGTAAGTCTGGCATTATCCACGACAGAGTCACTATAAATCTAGAAATATGGCATCATATTAATTTGGCTATTTGGAAGGGCAAACCTTTAACGTAGTCAAGGTTTTATTGATTACTATGTATTATGTGAAGGTTAATTGTAGTAGATCTGGGATTGCTTTGCAATGTCTCACTGAAATATGAGAAACAGGGTTGCCCCACACTGAACCTAAATCAAAGCTTAAAACACACTGATAATATTGCTTCTTGGTTAGTATAAGGCAATTCAAGTGGCTCATATCACTTGTCAGCATTGTTTACTGATAGTCATGAGACTGATGATTTGCACCAGATCTCAGGGAAAAGTCATTCTCCACCCCACCCCCATTCTCTGTCACTGCAATTGGTTTCACAAAACACACACACACACACACACACACACACACACACACCACACTTAAATGATCAATGAAGACAAAGGAACCCTAGCTGAGATTCCATATTTACCTCTTAGCTATCCAGGTTTTCTGTGTGTACGCTGGTGTCCCATGATCGAAGAGCTGCAAGAAGAGGCTTATTTCAAGATCTGACACAGAAAGAGGGTAAATAGACCATGTCACTGGCTTCCAAAACCATTTAATATTTTGGAAATTCTGAGTCTTCTTTAGCTATCAGGTCCTGTCTAACTATCACTATTATTATATTAGGTATGCAACCTCATCACAACTTACTCAATCGCCTAATCTGTAAATGACCATGGAAGCAATACTTCTTAAGTTTCTGTGACAAATGAGTGGCATTCAGATAT
Source organism: Aplodontia rufa (assembly GCA_004027875.1). NCBI lineage: Eukaryota > Metazoa > Chordata > Mammalia > Rodentia > Aplodontiidae > Aplodontia > Aplodontia rufa. Next base: position 155,715 of record PVKS010000726.1, on the reverse strand, counting down.
AAAATAGAAAACCAGGACCTGGAAGAAGTAATTGTTCAATAAATCCAAGCTATAATTAATTTTGCCAGTGGTGACAATACCAAGAATGCCACTGAATTATTTAATACAATTTACTATTATATTTTCTTAATCCCATACTTGTACATTTGGTGTTTTTTTTAAATCCTAGATTCATATAGATCTAAAAATCTACACTCTTTTGAAGAAAGTCAGGACCTTCAGACCACATTCATCATTGTTCTACACTTTCTGGTGAATCTCATTCCTGACCCTCAAAAATCAGACGAGGTATGACTAACACTTGTTTCTTTTTTTCCATGTTTATTTTTGTTTGGTTTTGGAGATAACCATTTTTTCATGTTCTATGCTCTCCTTGGATGGTAAAGAATCACTGCAAGTGAAAGCATAGTTCACACTGTGAAACAAAAGGACGTTTCCAATTACAAGTCGCTATCAAAAACTTTCTATTTTCCCTGATGTCATCTTTCTGTGTTTTGCCACCACTCAAAATGCAAACTATTCTGACTATATGTGGTCTCATTTTCTTGGATTCAAAGACCTTCATTTTTGTGCACGTATCTCCCTGAAATCAACTCTTGCTCAAGAGGATCGTGTTCAGTTTGGTGTCCTATACCTGTCACAGTTGAAATTAGTTTTGCCATGTTGCAGGTCATAATCCATTCATACATGTTAAAATTCTAAGTAATGTTTTGCCACCAGCATTTATATAGTGCAATGTGACAACAGAAAATGATAGATTAAAATAGGAGCTGCTGTACTATATCCCAATAAGCACAACAAATATTGTTTGTCAAATATTTTCTACCATTTGAACTATTTACCTGGATGAACACATGCATGCATGTACATCCTTGTATATATGTATGCATGTGAATATTCCCTATAGTGATGTAAATATTCCTTGTAGTGATGTAGTATTAATTTATTTTATTATTAGTTTTACCACATATTAATTATATAAATTAATGGGTTATTGTAGATTGTAGTCACTGACATTTGAAAACAGTGCTCTGGGGACCATAAGACCACTGGGGAGGGGAGCATTCTTTCCAATGGCATTTGTCATATCTAGGTTTCTGCATTCACATCCTAGGAAAAGTCACTTCCTCTGTCAAAGACCATGTGGCTTTCTATTGATGTTCTGATCCTTTATATGTATTCAAGGAGTTTAGTACTTCACCATCTTTGTGCACATTCCAAACTCAGCCTTCCATCTTCCCAGGCATCTTCAACTTCTGATTTTTACTTTCAGTATTGTTGATCCAGCTTTTTCCAAGGTCATAATATTGTTATTGTAAATGAGACAAAATTTTGGGATTCCAGTTTGGGGCCTGAGAATTAAACTGACATAAATTAGAGTATTAGGAGTAAAAACATACAAATTTGAGATATTTTATAAGATATGGGAGCTGTAAGGAAAATAACACCTAAAGTGGTAAGACCCAAATTCTTTTCCATTAGGTTGAGCAAAGATAGTAACTGAGGTAAATTAACTTGCAAGGGGAGGCCAAGAAAGATAAGGATTATTTTAACAAGTCATTGTTACCTAATACTCTCCAATAGACTTACTGTTGAAGAATATTTCCTTTTTGCTTGTGGACAGAGGGCATTTTTTCGATGAGAGTTTTAGTCTCTGGTTTTCGGGAAGACAAGGGGAAATTTGATTGCATCTCCGACACCTGTTTTATTTCAAGTACCTTTAACTCAGTAGGCTTTATACTGATGTGGCACAATCTGGGTGAATATTCTACCACCCTTCAGCATCCTTCTTACTTTCTCATTTTCTTTTTCTCTTTTAAGTACCAGGGATTGAACCCAGGGCACTCTGCCACTGAGACACATCCCCAGACCTTTATATTTTACTTTGAGACAGGTACTTCTTCAGTTTTCCAGACCGGCCTCTAACCTGAGATCCTCCTGCATCAGCCCCCGGCAAGTAGTTGAAATTATAGGTATATGCCACTGCTCCTCCTCCTTGCTTTCTCATTTACTTACATCCAGCCATCTTTCTGTAACCCAGTATCTTATTTTGGATTCTCTAACTTTCCTTTTCTTGTATATTTAATCTGATCTCCAGTCATCTATTTTCCCTCTTCTTGATTATTATCCTCCAAATTTCTGTTTCTTTTTGAGTCACCCTAGACTCCATAATCTTCACCTCTATCTTCTGTCAGCACTAGCAATACCCTCATTTTTCTGTCCATTGGTCCCACTTTTCTGTAAATTCCAAACATTCTCCTATTTCTTCATCAGTCTAAGCGGGTGAGTGTTGCTAAACTAACTCACAAAATAATAACTATGCCTTCTGGGATCATCAAAATTATAGTATATCTATCCCATCTAAGCAATGACTGTGCAATTGAAGTAGAATCCTGTTATTTGTCCCTGGTCAGATCCTTCATCTGGGCACAGAATGGTGTAGAGACTTGTGCTCTAAGAACAAACAGCTCTTGGTGATGTACAGCATCTTTCTTAGTACATAGTATGCAAAGGAGGTTTGAGATGTGTCAGTTGGGGTCACCTGGAGAAACAGCAGTGCATGATTCATGAGTAAAGAAACACAATGCTGTCTTTTACCATCTTTCATTTCTTTCATTTTTCCCCCATGTGAACAGTGATTCCAAAATTACATTTTAAACCTGGTCTTAGATCCCTAAAGTAAAAGAATCTTTTCTTCAAGACAAAAATATCAGCTTCGTCAATTTCCTACTTAGTGATTCAATGGGTTTAAAATTGACGCATGGAATTTCTGTTTGGTGAGGAAAATAAGGTGTCTCCCTCCACATCTTAGAATTTTATATCCAACTCTGTCATTATCCCCGTCTATACCTTAAGGAATATTTTAAAAAATAATTCATAATTTGCTACACAATACTTTAGTTTCTTGCTGATCTTCTTGTCTCATTTTGTTTGCTGAATAGCCATGCTCAAGTTTACCACATTTTAAAAAAGCACTCTGTTTACTTGTGTTGCCCTCATTACCATAGGATAAATTTTCTTTGAAAATTTAAGATACTTCCACTAGCTGACATATCTCGTTTAAGTCATCACAGGTCTCCATATTTGTCAAATACAGTCAAACTCTTTTCAGTTTTCATCCTCTTTGACAAAGCTCAGGAATACGATGAAGGGGCCAGATTTCTTGAGATGTATTCTTCCCTCCTTTCTCCAATTCTGCTCTCGTGAAAGTAATCATTCAGTTTCAACATGTTTGTAGGATTCCTCATTCTCTCTTCATTCCTGGAGTATTAGAATGATTAATTATTTCTGATGAATTTTATTCTCAGAATTTATGTTTCTACATAAAAATAATTATGGATTTTTAACTCATATTCTTGGAGTATGAAATTTATTTCCTCAGCTCAGAGACCTTTCCTAATCTTCAGAGTTATGAATCCAGTAGCATATTAAATAGTTCTATCAATAAAATTTGCCACATTCAAATGTCATTTGTGTCAGACCCTGAGAAATGGGGCTAGGGAAAGCCAAAAAAGGAGGGCTTTCATGCATGATTTGCTGGATAACAACTATCATGAGAAATTTTTCCCAACTATAGCTTGCTGTAAAAGTTACACAAGGAAAGTTAACAGTTTATACAAGAGCACTAGTCTGACACTGTCTCAAAAACTCAAATCAACTAAACTCCTACTCCGCATTTAGGATTAAAAGTTTTACATAAGAATTCCAGCCACTGTCTAATCAGAGCTTGCCAGTCCCACACCATCCACAGGAATGGGTTGTCTTTCACAGAAACTTCTATAGCTTTTCTTTCTCAAGAAAATCCCAACCTTTAATTTTGTTCTTCTGACATGTATATGTGTCCCAAATTGCAATTTCTAATCTTTATACTTTTCCCGAAATAAAATCATTTTGCTTGGAGATTCATCTCTGTGCATTTATTTGACTTTGGCAAAAAAACATGGAGTTTCTGTTACTGACTCTTTTGAGCTCATCATGCCAATTTAACTTGGTGTAGTCCAAGTTATTTATATAGGCACTTTAAATTTAACAATGATAAAAGAAATACTTGTGATCATTCCCTCTGCTAATATCTGTGCCCTTATTCTCTGTCTTAGTGTCACCACATGCCCTCATTTACCAAGTGAAAATCCAATAATTCATCTTAAGATACTTCATTTCATTAACTTGTCACATGCAACTAGCTACTAAGTTCTGACAGTGATCCTCCTATCTTGTTCTTATTTGCAGTTTCCCATCTCCATATCTGCTGAGCTTCCTTTCCTCAAGTCTCAGTCTTTCCTACCCAGGTCCCATTTCTCAACAAGACTTTTCACATATGATCATGGTCAATACTTTTTCAGCATGTCTTGGATTTTCTAAATATGTCTTTGCAAATGTATTATGCAAGGAATTCCACTTTGCTGACAGATTAAATTGGATTCCCTCCTTGGTATGCAAAACTTTCTTTTGTTTTAATTTAGAGAGGTATACTTACTGATTTATTGAGTATTGAGTGGAGACAGATGGACAAAAGTATACAAAACACTACTTACAAACACTTAGAAATGAATGAAAATTCTTCAATAAAATTATTTAAAAAATGGTAAGGACACAAGGGTAAATGATTCCTTTTTAATCATGCAGTACATGCATAGTTATAAATTGTATATCAAAAGTGATGATACAGGGTTATAAAAGTGGGCAGATATTTGTATCATGAACAAATATTTAAGTCAATGGTCTGGTTTCTAAAATGGGTTTGTTGAGCAAAGGTCAGGTATAAATTCAATGATTGATTAATATCTCCCTAAATTAAATGGCAGCTCTCTCTGTTCCAAATGCAAGACTGTTTTATGATTTGGCTTTACCTTTAATAGAGGCAGCCTGGTGTGGTGTGCAATTTGAAATGCCTCTGTGTTACAAAGTTTTGTCTGAAAGCAGTAGTGATTCTTTCCAAAGAAACAATATACTTACCTAATGTGAAGCAGAGAAATATGATGTTATTACTTGTACTTCCACAGCAATTGTTTGTTTTCCAATGCAAGAATGATTCTTCCCACATGCTTACCCAAAAGAGAGAAGAGAAATAAAGATGGCTTCTGTTTTCTAGATAGAGAGTATTGATTGTTCAGCAAACCAGTAAAGACGAGTTAGCACTAGATGGAAATCATAATAACACTATGATGATCTCTGTGGACGAAAATCAATAGAAATGGAATGGTTTTTATAAGAGATATACAACATTATTATTCTAATACCTCTAGTCATAAAGCTGAAGCATTTGAGTGTGACATGACATATTACCTGAAGTGACTCATAAACTATGGTGGCCAAAACTATCACAGTCATTTCTGACAATAAATATCTCACCACTTCTCTTCCCTAGTACCCACTGCCACACACATAGCAATGCACTCCATTGACACCTCCTCTCAAAATCTGTGTCCACGTCCAGGTCTTTAACCTTTCTGTTTCTTCTGCCTCTGCCTAGAACACTCAATTAGATCCTTCAATGACTTGTTCTTTATCATTACCCACCTGTCAGCTCAAAAGCTTTTATTTCCTGTGAGAAGACTTGCACAATAACTTCATCTAAAATAAATTAATAACATCCTATACTTCACCCAAAGCCAGAGTCACTGTTGACCCTGTTGTCTCATTTCAATTTTCTTCGATGATTTCCTTGCTCTCTGTTGTTATTTTTCTCTTAGATTTTTTGTCTTCTACCTCAGTAGAATGTAAGTCCTGTTTATGGTCTTGTTTAGTCCTATTGCTTCTAGACTCTAGAACTCTGTTTTAAAATATAGATGATGTAAAATAACTGTGAATGAATAGATGACTATGTTTTGACAGCTGGTTTTTCTAGTGCATGCATCTTGTCTTCTTTCTTTCATCAGCTGGAAGCTTCTTGATGAGAGGACAAGGACAACTTCCTCTCTCATTGTTCCATCTCCTAAAAGGAAACTGAACAACACAATTTTACATACTTTCCTTTTTTGATTCCTTGAAAAAAATAAAACCTTTTTGAAGAAAGAAGCATGTTACTGTTAACTTGAGCAAGAAAACAGAATCTAGAATTAAGTAGCATTTCAGACCAAAGGTGGTTCGGAATGCCCCACTCCATCATACCCACCCACACAACTTAGAGTTATAGCCAGAGTAAAGAAGTGATCGTGGATACAACTTGGTTGGCTTCAGCGGGCATTTGCCTTATGGGGGCTTGGTAAAATGAAGCAGTTTTCTCCTGCCTATGGTTAGCTCAAGCCTGACTACTGTGATTGTCTGAATACTCAGTTACTTGGTTAAATACTCAGTTCCTCTTAAATTAAGTTACAATTTATTTATACATCAAGCTAGATACACAGTTAACTTTATATGAGGCAACTTTGGGCCAAACTTTTTCACTCAAGTGTAAAGACAGTTTTGGGCCAAATACTTCAGTTCATTACTCTTTAGAATACTTGTTTAGTTTGTTTAACATTTGGTAGGCCATATAAATGTAGGGGTAATAGAACAGACATAAGACATGGTTACTGTTCATTTCTCTTACACATCTGCTGTTCAAGGAACAAGGTACTATGCAAAAGTAATCTCCCCCAAAACATCTTATGTCAGATTCTTTACTCTGAAATTGGACATAGAACCCAGGAGAAAGTAGGAGAAAAAGAAAGTCAGCATTTTTAAACCTCTAAGGCTGCATGAAATTCATTTGACTAACTGATTCTTATACTTTAGTCACTGCCTCATTAACTACAGTGCAGAAATTATCCTGAGTTCAAAGCTGAAGACAAACCATAGTTTTATGCTGTGAGAGAAAATCCAATTATGCCTTAAAGAGCCCATATGAGTTAATATTGATATGAAATGTAGAAAGGAACTATTAAATTACCTCACTAAAATAGTAGTAATGGATGTATTTCTTCTAGGTCAGTAACTTTTTCTCCATTTTCCTAGCACATTGCATATTTATTCATTAGGTTCCCTTGGTCAGGAGAAAAATATATCTCTTAGTGCAATCTCTGTATTTGCTATACTCTCCATTCCTGTCTCGTTTTATAAGAAAATTTTTTTAAAATATGAACAAAAGTTTGCCACCTCTACTTGAGTGTATTTGTGGGTTCAGTATCAAAACTCTAGTGTTGTATGTGTGTGTGTTTGTATGTATGTATCTGAGAACTCAACAGCTGAGTTATGTCTTTCAAGAAAACTCATTAACATTTTAAACAATTATTTCAAGTATAAATTCAAAGAAAATCAATTTACCTTCTACTTTTTTAATCTAAGACTCGGGTTACAATTTTGCAGTGCCCAGTATCTCTCTAAAAGCTGTGGTAGACTCTTCCACTTATTTTCCACCTCTGAATTTCATATCTATCCCTTGAGTTGATCTTGAAAGAAAATTAATGGGCTCCTTATTCGGCATTGCAGTGTTTCAGGTAGCAAATGCATGACAGCTACCTAACCAGTTCCTGCGTAGCCAACCAGTGAGTGTGGCATTAATGATTTTGGAGCAAGTTAACTAAGTCCATCTATCACTTTGTCATGTGTGGTAAAAGAATGCATCAATCAGAGGGTAAGAGGGAACTGTCTTTACCTCTGTCTGTGAGTACTTCTGAAATCTGTTACAAAAATCAATAAACAGGTACGGTAAGCTGTATTTATGTTAATTAAATAAAACAGATGGAAACATGCAAGGTAAGAACCTGGTAATATAGCCCTAGAATATAATGAGGTAAGCTTTCTGAGTCAGGAACTGTCTGTATGAATTCGACATTTCTGAGCAGTCTATTCAGAATCAGTGTCTTTTAAAGATAATCTAAATGGTTGAACTATTTATTTTTTCAAAGTATTATTTAACTTGTTTCATAGAGAAGCAAACTGCCAACCCAGTCTTGAATCTTTTACTCCATTATTTAATTCCTCCCTACAGGAAATTCATTGGGGAGATGTGCAGTGCATTTGCTTCTTAACACAAAGACCTAATAATTGTCATTGCAGCAATATACCTCTTGTGCCTTTATCTTCTTGCTATTGGCAACTCTCCACCTCTGCATATCCTGCCATCAGGAATTTAGTTAGCAAAATTGATAAGGAGAAGATGACCTAAAAATGAGAAAAAATAAGCCTTTTCTGACTGATTGTTTTGAATGAAAGAAATGAATAAGAGATAATATGAATAAAGTGATGAAGGACTACTGTCAGTTTCTAAAGCAGGCAGGAAAATTACATAACCAAAGAAAGAATGCAATTTTGAAATTACAGTTGGAAGTAAATAAAAAAATCTGTTATAAAGAAAACAATGATACTTTTCTTCACTAAAGTAAAAGAAAAACAATGATTCTGTTACAAGAGAACAGGAATCGAGACTCACATTCAAATAATTAACAAGTCAACATAAAATTCCAACAGAAAGTGACAGTCATATGCTCATGCATAACAAATAAAGTCAAAAGTGATGCAACATTCCTTGGCAGCAAATTTTTATTGTTATAAGAAAACAAAGTTATTAGTATCTTTTGACTCGATAATTCCACATTCAAGAAATTTATCTGAAGGAAATATTCTGAAATTAAATTGAGGAAGTACACACGAAGTATAATGGCAGTGTTATTTATTATCATCAAAGCAGTGAAACTTCTAAAGTAGCAATAACCATTCATTCAAGTATATTTTTGGAGACATATACATAGAAAATTATTCATCTAAAAATGTTAGATTAATAAAAAAATACCTACATAAAACCACCATATAACATCATTACTCTTCTTAAATGTCTAGATATTTATATATATCCATGAGACAGAAGCATTTCAGTTTTTATTTTTTAAAGGAATCCTGAAAACTAATTTTATTATTGACCAAAATGGAAATTATTAGAAAAAGCATAGTGTGATGATGTGAAAAGAGGTTGGAATTTTAATAATCTGAATTTGATTTGCTTTTGATGATAGACACTTTTAGTGCTTCATGCATTTCCCTGTGCCTAAACTCCCTTTGGTTACATTGTGGCCATGGGAGCAGTTCTGCACCTTGGGCAAAAAATCTGAAAAGCATTGCTTTTATATCAAAAGATAAAAGCCTGTGTGTCTCCACAATCCTCTCTTTCCCTGCCAACGTGTCCTTCAAGGTCGCATGTTCCAGGTGGTGTAATCATAGAAGAAAGGGCAGTTCAGCCTGAAGGGCAGGCAATGACATAATGAAAATTAAACTTGACTTCAGCCAGTGAGGTTCCGGGAATTTCTATTCCTATAGCAACGCCTAATCTATCCTGACTAATGCACATTACTCGATAGTCACATAAACTTGTGATAGTTATTCAATTTTTCTAAGTCTATATTTCCTCCCATATAGATATAGGCTTGAGGTTACCAAAGCATAGATCCCACAGCACTGCTTTCAAATTTTACTGAAGAAAGACATAGAAAATGATTGCCCAATACCTTTGGTTTAGTTTGAAGTTTTTTTCTGTCAAACTAATCTCACTTCCTTTACCTATTTCTGATGGCATTTTATTTCTCCTTAGATATGACAATTTAGAACTGAGAGCAATAACTGCATGATCAGCAATTAGTTAAAGAATTGATCAGAATGCCAACAAAAAAAAAGGCATAAAATAAGGATAGCTTAAGGTTCCAGAGCAGGCTAAGATAATGAATAAAAGGAAGAGGGAGATACAGAGAAAAGTATAGAAGTAAAAGAAGTAAAAGCTGCATGATTGCTAAAAAAAAGTTCTGTGAGCTTCATGATAGCATAAAAGATGGAAACTCGCATTGTTTTAAATTTCACTTAAAAGGCTATAACTTTAGATGTGTCAGTTATTACATGGTCAAATCAACATATTACACACAAAAAATAACAGCATTTTCTCATAGAAATTGTATATGGATGGTGGGGAGGTAGCAATGGAAATTAGCAAATTTAAGAGAAGCAAGGAGAGATGGAGGATTATATAATTCATGGAGAAGAAAAGTGACCAACAACCACAGCCACAGAAGTCACTGTCATGCTCTGGTAAACCGGCTCAGACCATCTTTTTTTTTTTTTTTTTTTTTTTTTAAGAAAGTGGGGAGAGAGAGAGAAACTGAGAGAAGCAATTTTTATTTAGTATTTCATGTAACTTTCATTCCTCAGGCACTTCATTTTGTACGTGGTGCTGGGGTTTGAACTCATGCCAGGCAAGTGCTGTAACTCCCAAGCCATCACTCCAGTCCCAGCTCGGACCATCTTAATACTACATTTTTTCTCTTGCATTATAAGCTCCATTAGCAGAAACTACAATATGAACATGAAACTATCTGTGTAGCTCTACTAAGTTGTTTCCTGGTCCTAAACCCCACTACATACAGCAGCAACCCCCTCAATCGTTAAACAAGCATAAATGTTTTGGAAATGTAATAAATGCACCTATAAGATTTGCAAGATTTCAACAATAATCCCAAAGGGAAAATATACTGATCCAATCACTTGGGTACTGCTTCACAAGGCACTGAATAGAAAAGTCAATAAAAGCATCCAAGCACAGAGAGGCAAGCTGTAGTCAATATCAGCTTTTGAAGGGAACTTTCAGATAAAAAATCATGTAGATTTACTGAAATTTGTTTCCTCATATTTTGGGTTTAGACTGCCTAGAATCCAGAGTGTATATCCAGCCTTCTAAAGACCCTTTTCCTTCTCTCTTTATCCTCTCCTTAACCTTCTCCATCCACTATAGTAAACTGTTGGTATTCTATCTATTTTGAGGAGAAAACTGCTGAGTTATAATTGGCCACTTCATAGCAGACTAAAACTTATAAAAAAAATTCAATTATATCCAAACTGACATCCAGTCAGGTTTAAGTAAAACTATTTATATTATAAGAAAACAAAAAAGAAATATGAACAGAAGTCATATAGTATGTTTGATATTGACTTTATACTACAAACCACAATTTTCACCTGAAAACTAAAAAGCTTCTCAATATGACTCAAGAGGAAACTCATTAAGCTCTACTGTGTTTGGAAAGTGATGCTATGTGAATCAGAGACCCCAACCCTTCAACCAAAGTGGGATAGTGACAGGGCATGGACTTTGGAAACAGAGTGGACTTTCTATGGGGGCTTTATCATGTTCCTGAGCCAAAATCCTTACCACACATTAAATAGCCATGGTGTTGTCTCAGACTGATGTGAAGTACAGCTCCTGAGCGACAATTAATATAAAAATTGTTACTGTCAAACTTTTAATAATTTTCCTCTCTGTAGATGGTCAATTCTGGGGGCTAGAGCAGTGGCTCAGCAGTCAGGGCAATTGCCCAGCATGTGCAATGATGTGGGCCAAACCCCAGCATAACGTACACAATGAAGTCTTGGAGCAATGAAAGCCACCTGAAAAAATGAATAAAAAATTGTTTCTATCATCTATCTATCTATCATCTATCTATATCTATCTATCTATCATCTATCTATCTCACTGTCCCTCTCTCTTTAAAAAAGAAAAAAAAGAAGAAGAAGAAGATAGCTTCTGTAGATGTTAGCTTTCCCTGCCCGCTAGATTTCAGTGTCATGTCAAATCTTTATTTTGTAAATCAGAAACTATATTCAAGTAAACCTTTTCAAAAAATTCCTCTGTATATTCCTACAATTGTACAAAAATAATTATTTCAAATATAATATTGTGCAAAAATATTTATAGTATCTCCTTGCATAGACCTTATAACCTTTTGATATGACAAGCCACAAACAAAGACAGCTAAGAAACTAAGGTGAAATAAGTCCTTTTGGAAGAATAACTAAGGAGCAGCTAGAATGAGCTGGAGCCATTGCAAAGAGGAGCTTCCTGAGAAACACAAACTTCAAGCATAGAAAAAGTGGGTAGAAGAGAACATAAATGTATCTCTCTCCCTGGAACAATTCTTTGCACATCTAAATTGCATTTCTGTTTCCTATAAATTGTGAAGCAGAGATAGTTGATTTTACCTTCACCCTGTGACTTCCTCAGGGTAGGAAAAAATTATTGTGCTTCACTATTGGAGCTGACCAATGCTTCCAGTAGCTCCCCAATGAATTGAAGCACTAAAACCTAAATAAGAAATTAAATGTGGAGGTAATAAAGCAAGCATTTTTTTCAAAAATAAGAGAAACACTAGAACTATCTAATAAGAATAATTAGAGAGGAACTATTGGCTGCAGGTAAAATGCTTTAAAAAACCAAGGAAACAAATTAGAACGACAAAATAACCAGAAAAAATAGATAAAATGTGTTCATAAAAAACTGAGTTTTAAATAACAAATGACATATAACAGGATGTTAAATTAAAAACAGCATAGCTTTACTATTTTAACTGCAATGAAGTCTCTGGGGGAATTTAACAAGTAAGAAAATATTCCTGGAAATTGGCATTTCTGAATATGCATTCCAAAAACCTCTGGGCACCTACTCTTAGGAGCTTCCTAGAAAGTAAAAATGTCTGTAGTAATGTAGATTTGAGAAAGTGCTCTTGCTTAATGGAAGTACTTCTCAGAAGCTTTTGTTTGTCATTATGCATTAGTGTAATTCTCGAAAAGGTCAAGGCAACATAAAGAATTGCCAAGGTTATTTGATCACAGAATTCTCTAAACCAAAGTAAATATTTTAAAACATCCTGAGCAACAGTCACATTCTTTGGAACACAGATTGGAAAGTACATTACTTAGCACATAAGTAGACAGTCTGTCAACATAACACATCTGTATCTATGTTGTCTATGTTAGTGGAATTGGTATTGTCTAAATTTCCTAATTGCCCATCTCACAAATGAATATTTTCTGTGTGCAGATAACTTGTCCTGCATGTGCTTTTTGGTTAAAGGAACGTAGTAGAACTCCCCCATATACCTGTCTACTTTTCCAGGTTCTAAGTAGCCTGATACATTCAGTAGCACTGCAGGCAGTACACCTCTGGATAAGTATTTTACCATCCCCAATAGTGATATTATAATCTTGACATTAAAATTATATACTGGAAGAACAATGGGATGAATGGCAGAGGCAGAATTATAGAATTTGCGAGGTAGTAGTCACCTTAGAGATTTTCAAATCAAAGTCTCATTGTACAAATAATAAATTGAGTGTAAGTGGGAAAATGGCCTTTCCAGGGTATCAAAGTCAAATGGTGAAAGTCATTTTGCTTTGTCAGTCTAGTCTATGATACCTTAAGCCAAAGGAAAATAAAGCAATTTTATAGTAAAAAATATTTAAAAAGTCAGTTTTGATTTTTCAAAAAGATTTTAAGCATAAAAAGAAAAAAATTGAATTGATTACAATTATTTCCATCTTTGCTTACCTATTCCCCTCAAACATCCCCAACATCTAACACATTCCTTTCTACTTAGTAGTTTCTTATTACATGTCGGTGACTCAAATGACAGTGGACATCTGGACTTAATGATTGCAAAATGAATAAAGAATTTCCTTTACAAGATTCTTCCAATTCACAGAAAGCTTGCTTGTTCAAACCCTGTACCTGCGACCTGACGTACGGTGCTGCACAAAGCATAAGCCACATGATTAGAGCTCTGTGGAGTCATAGCCAGGGCATGGGCAGCATTTCTCCTGGCAGCTGTGTGATACTCAACCAGTGGGTAAGTCACTCACACTTGAGTTCAAAAGACAGGGTGCTGTTATGATGAACTGTTTGGTTTCCCAGGCCACTGCCAGGGAGCAGGAAATTTTCTTCAAAAAGAAATAGGGGGTGGGAGACTATACTTTCAGCATATAAAATAAGCTTAATAGATACACTCTTTTAAAAAAGTTTACATTTAGTTTTATAAAACAATCTTCAACACTTGAAAGCTGAGGATTGGCTATATGTCATGTTAATATTGTTCAACACATACAACATTTTTGAGTTGAAACTGAAAATGTCTTTTTCCAGTTGGATACATTTTTTAAAATGGGTTTTCTGTTGAAATGTTCTAGAAATATTCATCTACATGTTGAAATATCTGCCAAGACTTACATCAAAAAGATGAAATACCCAGGCAAATGACAAGACAATGAAAATGGAAACACATTTATTAATTTGAATTTAGCATATTTTGAATGAAATGTGATTACATCAACTGTTTTGATACTGTAGTTATTAGAAGACTGACTTGAACAAACTGGAAACTTTTTATAACTCAACAAATATTCATTGAACCACTTTTCTATTTATATTCTATAGGTAGTGTTCTGCTGAGATAAACTGCCCTATGTTGTTACACAAGCACAGAATGTATTTCCTTCCTCCTCTGTGACACTTAATTTTGTAGCACATGTGTATAGGATTATGTCATAATAAGTGATATAAAAGTGGTGTATACATTACTGACTGAGATGAAATAAAAATCATAAAAGAATAGCTGCATAAATCAAATTGCTATGGGGCAGATTTTTTAGGAATGTTGAACTAGAATGTGTCTATTATGTTGAATATAATTTCAATTGATGGAGTAAATAAAGAGTAGTAGACTGAGGTTAGGTATATTCCAATAAGAAAAGGAGAATAGTATAGATTGTACTTACATAAACTACAGAGCTATAGTAGCAAAAATTGCAAAATACTAGCATAAAAAAGACACACAGACAAATGGTATAGAATAGAAGACACAGAGACAAACCTGTACAGCTACTGTCAACTGATCCTTCACAAAGATACCAGAAACCTATGTCACATAGGGTTCTGAACCAATGGTGCTGGGAAAATAAGATATCCATATGCAAAAGAATGAGACTTGATCCCTATCTCTCACTGCACAAAACTCAACTCCAAATGGATCAAAGACCTGAAAATTAGAATAGAAATTTTACAACTTCCAGAAGAAAATGTAGGATCAACAACTCAACATGTAAGCACAGGCAATGACTTCTTCAATGGAACCCCTAAAGCTCAGGAAATAGTATCAAGAAACAATAAATAAATATTAATAAATTAGGATTTATTAATGACTTAATCAATAGTATCAAGAGTTAATGTCATTACTGAACTAATGGCATTAAAGTGAAAAGCCTCCACACAGCAAAATAAACAATTAAGAGCATTAAGAAAGAGCATAAAAAATGGAGAAAGTCTGTTCTAGCAACTCTTCCAACAGGATAAACATCCAAAATATGTAAAGAAGTCAAAAAACTTACCACCTCAAAAGAAATAACCCAATGGATAAATGGTGAAATGAATTAAACAGATACTTCTTAACAGAAAAAATATCAGTGGCCAAGAAATATATTTAAGAAGTTCAACTTCTTTATCAATTAGTGCAATGCAAAAACTACACTGAATATTCATCTCTCTCCACTTAAAATGGCATCCATCAACATTATAAATGAAAATAAATGTGGGGGGAAAAGAAACACTTTCACATTGTTGGGGTTGCAAATTAGTTCAGCACTATGAAAAGCATTATGGATGTTCCTCAAAAGACTATGAATGAAAACACTATAAAATACAGTTATACAAATCTTTGGTATTCATCCTGAAGAATTAAAGTCAGCATACTCTAACAACACCTGCATAACCATGTTTACTGCAGGACAGTTCACAAGATTCAAACTACGTAGCCAGCCTAGGTATCCGTCAATGATGAGCAATGGATGAATGGGTAAAGAAAATGTGGTATATATAAACACGATGAAGTTTCATTCAGCCATAAAAAAGAATGAAATTATGTCATTTACAAGAAAATGGATAGCACTTGGGAGATGGAGAGTGAATTCTAATGGGTACAAGATTGCTCTTTGGAGTGTGAAAAAAATGTTTCTAAAGCTAGAACATTTAAAACCATTTTTTTATACCAGAGATTGAATTCAGGTGCACTTAAGCATTCCGCCACATCCTCATACCATATTTATTTTTTATTTTGAGACAGGGTCTTACTAAGTTGCTCATGGCCTTGTTAAATTGCTGAGGCTGGCTTTGAATTTACAATCCCCTTGCCTCTGCCTCCTGAGCTGCTGGGATTGCAGACATGTTCCACTGTGTCCAGCCAAAAGCACTTTAGAATGGAATGATGGCTGCATAATTCTGCGATATACTAAAAGTTAGTTAGATTGTACAATTTAAACGGTTGAACTTAAGTATATTTCAATCATATTTCAATGAAAGGTTAAAGAAAAAGAAGTTAAATTTCAATCACATTGTTACCAATTACTGGTGTATGACCTGAGTCACAGTCTCTGTGATCCAGTTTCCTTATGTGATAAATTGGGATAAAGATAACTATCTTACAGGATTATTGAGAGAATTCAAATGAATTCAAATTTGTAAACATTTTATACAAGTAATAATGGGAAGCCAGGACACCTCCCTCAATATAATCTACTACAGCTAGAAGATAGATGACATTCAAGGCACAGTTGCATGATTTACTGATTCCCTATTATGTGCCAGGCACTTTGCTAGTGGACAAAAAAAATTGATACACGTGGCAGGCATAGCTCCTGCCTACACAGGGATTGTAATCTAATGGAAGATAAGACTTGACCCAGTCATGAAGATATTAAATCTCATCGTATGATTAGTGCTTCAGATGACAGTACTAAAATTGGGGACATGAGTTAGTTTGGGGATGTTTGCAAGACAGAATAATTTGGGTGATGAAAGGAAGACATCTGAGGAAGTATTTGGAGTTGACATCTGAAGCATGAATAGAAGCTGATCAGATAATGGAGAGGAGAGCTTTCAAAACAGAATAGTCTGTCCAAACCCATGAGATAGAGAAACCATGGAGCAGGAAGGACCTGAAGAAAGAAAGAGGAGTGGTAGACGTCAGTCTTCAGAGAAGATATTTATTGTGCAGAGCCCATGGGAAATCTGGAGTTTTCAATATAAGAGCAATTGAAAGTCCATGAGGCTTATTAACCACGGAGGGTGATGATCATATTGGGGTTTTCAGGGTCTTCAAATTATAAAGGTTGGATAGTGGGCAATGATTCAGTAAAAAATAGCGAAAAGGATTGTAAGGAATGAAAACATATCCAGGAGAAATGGCATAGTGGAAATGGAAAGCCATGTTCAGGGCTGCGGAGGTACCTCAATGGTAGAGCACCTCCTGGTGTGTGCTAGGCTCTGGGCTCCATCCCAGCACCAGGAAAATAATGTAAGGGTTCAGTAATATGAACAGTTTGAATATTTTTGGTTGCTGCCTTGAGTTCTATTAAAAAGGAGCCTGACCCAATAGGTTATATAAAATGGAAATCAAAGTATCCTATCCATTTCTAATTCTATGCGTTTCATGGGCTAGAAATTAGAATGCAATATTTGAAGGAAAGAGAGCAGAGATCAATTTATACTTTGTGTTTGTAAATTGTTGTGAAGGAGAAGAGATAAAGAAATGAGCTCAAAGGAATTGCTTTTGTGATCTTAGAGGTACAATACCCTTGATTTTATATATGCACAACAGTAAGAAAGACGCATTAGAGAAGAAGGTTGAGATTGAGGACAATGATGCAGAGTATCTGAGATGGGAGAAATAAGCAGGAGATAAAACCTGAAAGGGATCGGAACAGATGTGCACACATGTATAGTTTAGGAGCAGGGTTTTAAATGACTCCTTGTTTAAAGGCTTCTATTTCATTTGGTAACAGAAAGGTCACATCATGTGCCAAAGATGAGGTTGGAGGTGACAGAGGGCCATGATGGCATTTGGATAGGCAGCAGCATGGGTATGAGATAATGATTAGGGATGGAAGAAACATCCACAATCACAGAAAACTCTATGTCACAGCCTTCCACTTATAAGATCCCAACCCCCCATATTTATACTATGCTTTCGCCAACTTTATCATCTTTGTCTTTTCTTCCATCTTCTGAGTACTAGTTCTCTAACCCAGTTACAGTTGCTGCTAATGGGAAGAACCAGAGTTTCAGAGAGGCAAGACAGAAAAGGATATATTACTGTAACCAGATTTAGAAGGAAAACTTCTCTGTAGTGTGAAGTGTGTGTTTGTGTGAAGGTATCCACAAGTAAACCTACAGAAAAGTAAATTAATAAATTTTAAAAGTTTTCTGCTTTAAGGTACAAAGAGACCATGCCGCAGAAAGGTTGCAGCACTATAAATTGATATTTTACTATAATTCTTATAGGAAAAGAGACAAATTTTAAATTTTTACCACATGCATTGAATGATTATATTCCTAAAATAATATAATGTCAAATCTCTGTACAGTAACATATCATTATGAATTCAAAAAGACAAGAAACATGAACATAAAGATTTGGCTGTAGATGTGCAGTTTAAGAAACAGAATATCACTGTGAAACTCATTGAATAAATTTCCTTTGTAAGGCAGTGAATGTGTGAACAGTCTTTGGACTAAATTCATAATTATGCCAAGTCATACTTTTTCTTAAGTCCTCTCCATATTTGTGTAATTTTAAAAATGTTCTCTTCCAAGAATTGCTTTAGGGAGAAATAGCTAATAAAGGCATTAAAAAGAGATTGCTCATGACATTGCAATTTATACTGCATGTTTCACAAAGTCAGCCATAAAATTTAAGATGCCATCCTAAAATCTGAAAACTATATGCCTCATATCAGCTACTGAGAAAGCAAATATTGATTTTCCAGCCACAGACAGATAAGACTTTCCTTAGATGAGGTCACACCAATAAATGTCTAAGCCCTGGCTACCCAAAGGTAGATGTTGAGCAATATCAGTAGGTTCACATTGGCTAATCTCCCTTATTTTGAGACTCTTTTGGGACCAATGATTTCTAATAGAGTGGCAACTACAAACACTTAAAAGATTTTAAAAGCAATGTCAGCACCTTAAATTACACTCAGGAATAAGTAGTGGCCAAAGCAATCTGGTTTGCAATGCATTGTGTGATTATTCATTGAAAACTTGAATCATACTCTGGAGAACAGCATATCAAATTACTAACTCTCTCAAATAAATGTAAGGGAAGAATAGTACAACAATAGAGTTCAGTTAGCCACAGAAAGTTGTGGCTTTTAAAAATCATCACTTAAGGCACTGACTAAAATTTTTGCATTTTAAAACAATCAACATTATAGGCTACTACATCAATAAATATTTCATCTCACAATTAAAATATTTATGGAAAAATGTGAGGCATATTTTATAAATGAGCAAATTATAGAAGGTTTCTGTCCTACATGTTCCATATATGAGGTGACATTTTATAACATAAGGGTATTATCTTTGTAAAGCAAGTTATGAAGTCTTATTATGGAGCATTATTTTCCAATCTGTAGAGATTATCCAACAAATGTCTCACTTCATAAAATAATTGTTATATTAGCCACCCCAAGTTTGTAATACAAAACAGTTGATATATCAGAGACTGTAATTCTGATTGCTGCTTACCAAACAATCCAGCTGTTTCCCTGCATTCTCAAAATGCTCCTTTTTGTGAGTATATATTTCTGACAAAAATTAATTTTATCAGTACAAGATGAATTCAGGAATGCCACTTCATGGTAAATCTCTATGGAAACTAAAAATAGAACCCTTTGAACCTGTAAAAGCTGCTCTAAGACAGCATATTTTTAGCTCCCATACTTAATCAAAACAGGCTATTTTCCTCTCAAATTGGGACCCAAACCAGGACATCTATTCTCATCATTCCAACTGAATATCATGGTAGAAGAATTCACCAATGCCATAAAAGAAGAAAAAAAATGGGTTACAGATTGGAAAGGGTAAAATGAAACTGCCACTATTCATAAATGTTATGAGTATGTTAAAAATCCAAGGAATCTAAAAAATGCTTCTAAAGCTAAGTGTCTCATATTTGAAGGATATAAGGTAGAGGTGTCTGTGTGTGTGTGTGTGTGTGTGTGTGTGTGTGATTGTGTGTGTGTTACAAAATGCAACACAGGTATATTTCTAACAAAATACACATAAGATATGTTTACTGAAAAATACACTAAAATTGGGGTCTTAAGTAAGCGGAAATATGGGGTATATTATCTGAATTGAAATACATGATATCCAGATTCATATATATATATATATATAATATGAATTCTAAATAAATTCTTTGCAGTACTTGTAGATATAGCCCATCTAATTCTAAAGTTTATGTGAAACAGAAATGACAATAAAACACTGAAATAAATTCAAAAAGCAGAAAATTGGAAAATTCATGCAACCTAGCTTAAAGTTTTTATAAAGTTTTATTAGCCAAGAAATTGGCCCTAGAGAAGGAAGTGGCACAGAGATAATGAAACAGAATGGAGAGGAGGGACAAAAGTAGATCCATACATATATTGTCAGTTCACACAAATATGATCAATTCATTTTTGACAAAGGTCAAAGGCAATAAAGAAGCATTCAATGAAGGAAGAGAGCTCTTTGCAACAAAGGATATTAAAACAATTTTACATTTATATGTGAAAGATAGAGAGACCAGTGAACCTTAACCCATACTTTAAATTTCATATGAAATTAACTCAAAATAGATCACAGATTTATATGTAAAATGTAAAACTATATAATTTTAGAATATAAAAGAAATTGATGTGCCCTTTACTTTGTCAAAAAGTTATTATAAATGACAAAAAATGCATTATGAATAAAAGAAAAAGTCAATAAATTAAGTTTCATAAGACCTGAAGACAAAATGTTTGCCTTTACACAACAAATATATGTATCAAAACATCACATGGTTTTATATATACATTACTTTTATGTTTTTATGTTTCAGTATAAATACATTTATTTTAAATTCTAATAAGTGTAGGTTATGTGCAAATTTCTGTTAAGACACAGACAAGATAAGCCACTGACTGTGAAAAATAATAGCAAACCACCTATTCAAAAAGGAGGTTTATCCAAAACATTTCAGAACTCAACAGTAAATAATCCAATTCAAATTGAGCAAAAGATTTCTAAGATGGCAAGCTGCAGGAGGAATGCTTCTCCTTTGGCTCCATGATGGGATAAAATACTCCAGGATAGCGCCATTGCTGCAAGGTGTGTTTAAGGGAAAATCATCACCAGAGCAGAGCATTAGTCAGGGGAGATTTTTGGAGGATCAGAGATTTGGGTTCAGAGATTTGCAAAAGAGGGATTGCATCTGTCCCAACTGGGTCACCGCAGCAGCGACTTCCATTGCTCCCAATAGGCTGAACCTTATAATGTGAGATATGATCTGCTTCAGAGAAGCTAAGTTCTATAAGGAACCATGTATTGGGCCCAACTGGAGAACACCCCTACTGCACCTGCACTACGTAAGAGAAGAACACTGACGCTGAGCTGCCTGAAAGGAGAATCAGGAGTCATTTTGAGCAGATTGTCAGGTGGGAGGGAATTGGGAGTGCCAGAGCAGGCTACTCCACAATTCTCCCAGGAGCCATAGGTTGAATCCAGAAGAGGTGGTGTGCGACAGGCCCAGACTTCACTTAGTTCAGGTGTATTCAGGTCAGTGGAGTGCAGGGGGGCCTTTCTCAGCCCTGTCCACTCCCCACTCCAGCCAGAAGGCTCGCATGATAAGCTTAAATGGGATGGGAGTACTCCCGAGACCACAATCTGAGCACAGAAAACCTGGATGGACCGTGTGCTTGACCTGCAGAGGGAGGAGTGCTCTGCATTCAATCCCCTGTGCCTAAAATTTGTGAAGTCTCCTTAGTTTCAGATCCCCAGGGAGGCTGGCAATGGCCAGCCCCCAGGACAGTCATTAACCTGATCTCTTTAGAGAAGTCTCCATCCTGAAAGCCGAGGAGACTGAGCTAGACTTCCAGGCCTCTAGCTGAGATCATAAAATTCCAGAATGAGAGACCTTGCTAACAAAACTCAGGTGGACAGTGAACTCCTGCTCCCCACATCTACAGAGAAAACCTCAGTGAACATAGTTCCAATTTTTCATTAAGAATCTTTTCTTCCACTCAGATGTCCCTCACTGGATGAATGGATCAAAAAGCTCTGATACCTATACACATACATATGTATCTGATATACATATATATCTGAAGATATATATGTATACATACATATATCAAGATATCTATGTATATATAGACAGACAATGGAGTTCTAGACAGCTATTAGAAATAATGATATTGCATCCATTGAAAGTAAATGGATGGCAACGAAAGAAATCATGCTGAGTGAAGTTAGTCAAACGCAGAGAGTCAAGGGCCAATGGTTTCCCTCATTTGTGGAGGTTCGATCCAAACCTAGGTTTGGGAGTAAGGTAAACAAACTCATGTATTTCAACCACAGAATAAAAATATAAAATATTAATATTTATGAGATGCACTTGCAAGATATTTTATAAAATATGTGAACAAGCTATGCTGCAAGCCTGTATAAAAATTTAAAATATTTTGAAGAATAATAAGGGATGATGGGAAGGGAGAAGAAGGGGAAATGTTGGAATTGAGATAAAGTAAGTTACATTCCAAGCATTTATAAGTATGTCAATGTATATACTATAGTCACATATATAAAAAATGCTCTTCATAGGTATAAGAATTATGTCACTGTACTTGAGATTTTTAGGAAAAATACAGGACCAGGAGAAAGTCTAGGGATCAGGGGATGGGAGAAGGTAGGTAGAAGGGTGTGGGGGTGGGGGATATTGAACAAATTGTATTGCTGAATTGTGTACATATATGAATATGTGACAACTAATTTCATCATTATGCAAAACTACAATGCACTAATAAAAATAAATTTAAAAATTAGAAAAAGAAATCTTCTGTTTTTGATGTGCATTTGTGTGTCATTGGGAGAAGTTGATTGGCTTATAACATATAACCATACTAGCTGGGATTTTTTTATTTTGTATTCATTTTTTGTATTGTTTTGTTTTTGTCTTTTTTTCACTTTTTTCCTGTTGTTTTTCTCTTTTCTCTTCTTCCTTTATCCTTCTTCTTTCTATACTCCCTTCATTCTTGAGCATTTTCTTCCATGTAAATGTTTATCCTTGTCCTGCCTGCTGAGGGTTGGGATTTTGATCAGTACATTTAGAATTATGACCCAGTTGCAAAGTTTTCCTCTACTTGCTTCTACCCTTTCTTATGCTATCACCCAAATTCTATTAATATCTCTTTCACCCTTCCTCTATTTTGCTATCTCTTTCTCTTCTCCCTCTTCAGTTTCCCCCTCCCAGCAAATCCTGCACCTCCTCTACTTTCTCTATTGCTGCTCCGATGTTATATCTTCCTCTCTAAATTACTCTTACACTCATTTCTCTTTCAGGCATCTGTAAGCTTGTCACCTCATAGCTCGAATTAGTTTATACAATTCAACCTCCAATCATTAATGCTGTGAAACCATTACCTCTGTGAATGCCAAACTCAAGAACTATTATATGTTTTTAAGCCTGACATAGGTAATAGTTGAATAATATTGTTGCCAAAAGTAATTACTAACACTATAATGCATTTCATAGGTGTAATTTACATTGTAAAAGATATATTTGGTACTAAGTAAACCAATTAATACTGTATAATGTAAGCATTGATTGTTCATGTTGATGGTCTCCCATTAGATTATGAGGAGCTAGAAATCTTAGAGGAACACTAACACTTCACAGGTTAGGTATTTGGTTGCTGAGCTCAAGTTTTCTGAGAATACCCCAGCCCACATAAGGGATGGATAAAAACCCTAATCCATCAGCAAGGATCCAAAGAGGAACAACAAGAAAAGATCTCACACCACACCCCTTGGAGTACCTAGACATCAAAACCACTACTGACTCCAAGGAAATTCAATGGATTATCACAACATATTTTGAAAAACTATACTCTTCTAAATTAGATGATCCGGAACAAATTTCAAGACAAATACAACATCCCCAAATTGATGAAGGATAATATTGAAATCCCAAATAGCCCAATAACAAGCACTGAAATCCATATAGGAATTAAAAGCCTTCTAAAGAAGAAAAGTTCATGACCTGATAGATTCCATGCTGATTTTTACAACACCTATGAGGAGCTAACACCTCTGTTTATTAAGCTATTCCAAGAAATGGAAAAGGGGGGGATTCTCCCAAACACTTAAGGTAACAATAATTCTGATATTTAAACCCAACAAAGACACATCAAAAAAAAAGAAAACTACAGACCAATATCCCTGATGAATGTCAATGCAAAAATCCTTAATAAGATTATAGCAAACCATATTCAAAAACATATCATGATCAAGTAGGCTTCATTCCAAGTATGCAAGGCTAGTTCAACATGCACAAATCATAAATGTGATCCATCACTTAAACAGAGAAAAGGACAAAAACCATACAATCATGTCAATTGACATAGAAAACGGCCTTTGATAAAATCCAGCACCCATCTGTGCTCAAAACTCTTGAGAAGATAGGAATCAAAAGTACTTATCTTAACTGTATAAAGGCCATATGTGACAAACCCTCAGCTAGTATAATACTAAATGCAGAAAAGTGGAAAGAATTTCAGTAAATTCAGGAACATGTTAGGGCTGTCTGCTCTCATCACTTTTATTCAATATAGTCCTCAAATCCTAGCTGAAACAATCACAAAAGAGAAGGAAATCAGAGGAATAAGAATAGGAAGAGAGGAAATCATGTTGCTGACAACATGATCCTATGTCTGAAAGATCCAAAAATTTCCACCATAAAACTGCTTGAGCTTACAAATAGATTTAGCAAAGTAAGCAAGCTACATGATTAACACTCATAAATCAATAGTTTTCCTATAGGCTAATAATAAGAGGATAAAAGAAGAAATCAGGAAATCTTTCCTATTCGTAACATCCCTTGTTACATTAACATACAAGTTTTTTATTCTTTTTGAGGACGTTATGAATAGGAAAGATTTCCTGTACAATGAAATTTATCAAAAACTGAAGAAAGAAATTGAAGGAGATCTGAGAAGATGGAATGACATTCCACGCTCTTGTTTAGGCAAAATTAATATAATTAAGATGGCCATTCTTCCAAAAGCACTATACATATCCAATGCAATGTTTATCAAGATACCAATGTTATTCTCCACAGATTTAGAAAAAGAAATTCTCAAATTCATTTGGAACAACAAAAATTCAGAATAGTCAAAACATTACTAAGCAAGAAATACAAAATAGGTGATTTTACAATACCAGTTCTACAACTACACTACAGAGCTGTAGTAACACAAAAAAAGAAAACATGGTAATGGTATCAAAATAAGAATGAAGACCAATAGAATAGAATGGAGACTTTGTGACAAACCCAGAAATCTTTAAAAATATGTTCTTTGCCAAAGGGTGTCAAAATATAATATGGAAGAAAGATAACCTATTCAACAAATGGTGGTGGACAAACTGGATACCAATTCTGCAGGAAGTTGTAATTTGATCCTTATCTCTCATCCTGGACAAAAAAAAATCATAATGTATCAAGGAACTAGGCATTAAACCAGCTACCAGAGAACTGCTAGAAGAAAAATTAGGACCAGCACTTCAGCATATGGGAGTAGGCAAATACTTTCTCAAAAGGACACCCAAAGTGAAATAATTGAAGTCAAGAAATAAGAAAAGCAATAAAGCTTTTGCTCAGCAAAGGAACTGGTCAAAACTGTCAAGAAAGAACCTACAGAATAGGAGTGAGTCTTGGCCTGTGATTCTTTTGTATATCCAAAATTTACAAAGAACTCAAAAAACTAGGCATCTAAAACACAAGCAATCCAATCAATAAATGGGCCAGAAAGCTAAGCAGAAACTGCTCAGCACAGGAATTCAAGCAAGCCAATGAATACGTGAGAAACTATTCTAAATCACTAATAATCAGAGAAAAGCAAGTGAGAACTACATTAATATTTCACCTCACTCTGGTCAGATGGCAAAGATGAAAGATATAAACAATAAGAGATGCCGAAAGGGTCGCAGTGAGATAGGAGCATTAGCATACTGTTGGTGGAATTGTAGACTGGACAGCCACTCTGGAAATCTGCGTGGAGACTCCTCAAAAAATTAGAGATGGATCCACCATACAATCCAGCTATTTTCTTCTGGGTATCTTCCCAGTGGAGTTAGACTCAGCACATTACAGCAACAGAGCAAAATCTATGTACCTAGAAGCTCAATTTACAATAGCTAAATTATGGAACCAACCCAGATGTTCCTCATGGGATGAATGGAACCAAAAGCTGTGGTACACACACACACACACACACACACACACAAATCCAAATTCTACTCAGCAATTAGAATCATGCTATTGCAGCCTTTGAAGGTAAATGGATAGCAATGGAAAAAAAAAAACATGTGCTGAGGGAAATTAGCTAAACCCAGACATGTCCTGGTCCAGCCGTGTTCTGACCTGAGGGACGGGCTGGGGATGAGAAAAACCACATGCCGGAGACCCGAAACGGTCTTTCTTTGTCCAAACTTTCCTTCTCCTTTTTATATATCCATACTTTCCATCTCTCTTTCAAGGCAACGTTCATTTGTACTGCTACGACAAAATGCCTAACATTAAGTAATCTCAAACAAGTCAAGGCAACACTACAAGGCTCTATTTCAGAACAAACATAGACAGCAATTTCTCACAGTTCTGAAGGCTGGGAAGTTCAGGATCTAGGCATAGGCAGGTTCGTCTGCTGACAAGAGCTCATCTTCCAAAGGAGCAGGGACACCACGTCCAGCAGCAAGGTATGAGAGTTTTGCAGCAAGGTACGAGAGCTCTCTCCCGAAGCAAGAGCTCCGTTCATTGCTGCACCTGGATTTCGGAGGTACACATTTGATCAGTAGGCCTCTACATGCACTCCTTGAAGGATCTAGAATAATTGGCAGGTGATACCAATGCAAAACGTCTGAAGCCCATGTGGACACCTGTTTTTCAAGCTTAACAATGTACAATCTAGCAGCCTTTCCCGAAGGAGCTTATGCAAACAGCAACAAGATCCAAGGCAGCTGATAAAGCAAAGGTCAGACCCCAACACAGACAGAAGGGTCAAATTCTTTCCGTTATTTGTGGAGGCTAGGGAAAAACCCAGGCTTGAGTGAATTGTTGTCAAACTCATGTATTAGATCCAGCAAAAGTGTAACAACTCATAATTTAGGGAAGCCATATATATGTAGGGGGAGAAGGGAGAATGGGAGAGGTGGGTGGAGGGGAGATGTAGGGAGGATAGGGAGGGATCTATGGAGACAATCAACAATGTAGCATACTCTTTACCCCTCAAGAATCCAAATAATACTTTTGCAATTATTTAATTCTGGAGAATTCACAATTGAAACATTTGTATTGTTGTAGGGGCAAAATATAGAAATATCAAGAGACTGGGGTGTGGCCAATGTGGAGCAACTCTGGTTTAGGAATAAATGCATATCATATTATTACTTTATATACATTTATGAATGTACAGTAACTCAACTCCTCAATAAAAAGTTAAAAATGAGAAAAAAAACTGAAAATATTATCAAAGAAGAAAGATAGTTGGCAAATATGGATGTTAAAAGATGAATAGCATCACTAAACTTTGGAAATATACAACTTTAAGCCAGACTGAGATTCCCCTACTCACCTATTGAGAATGGAAACCGAAACAAAACAAAATCTGACAATTTCAAGTTGTGACAACAATGCATGACAACTAAAGATCTCATATATTCTTGACAGGAATGCAAAATGATGCATTTCTTACTTCTGTAGTGCAAAGTGTTGTGGTGTGTGTGTTTGTAATAGTTAATCTGAATTGTCAACTTGATTAGACACAGATATGCCTAAGATTACGAGGTTCCTAAAATGAAGAGTCTTTTGGATGTGTTAACGAGGGTGTTTCTAGGAATGATTGGCATGTGGCATAGCAAACTGAAGCAGAGAACCACCATAGTGTGGACAGCACTGTCCAACAGGTGGGAGGCTTGGAAGGCATAAAAGCGAGAAGAACAAAGAAGCCCCATCCGATGCCAAGTCTGATTCTTCCTCACAGATTCTCGATGGCTGCTGTGATCTGAGCAAATCAGACTCTAGTTCCTTCACTCTTTCCAAGAGTTACGGTATAACCACCATATGACCATAAAATTCTACTCCTGGATATTTGACCTAGAGAAATAAAAATTTATGTTTTCATAAAACCTGCATGAATGTTTCTCCTGGCATTATTTATAATAGCCCCAAACTGGAGATAACCCCAACATCTTTTGAAGGGTAAATGAACAAACTGTATTTTATTCATTCAGTGTAATGCCACCAACCATAAATTAGAATTGCATAGTGACACACACTATGTAGGAATGAATCTTACAAGCTTTGTGCTGAGTGAATAAACTAGTCTTAGAAGTTTCATACTGTGTTTCCATTTATCTCATCTTCTAGAACAACAAACTATGGGGATACAGAGCAAATTAATGATGATCACTGATGAGGGAAGAACTGACTACAAAGGAGCAACTTGACAGTTTTGTTTGAAATGGAACTGTCCAGGGTCCTACCATGAGAGTTAAATGAGTCTGTGCAGGTCTCGGTAGTACCACATGCAACAGAAATAATAAAAATATTAGTAATAATAAAGACTCCAAAGGAGGGAGAGAAAAATACTACACAGTAAACATGCTTTCTGTTTAAATAGTCAAGAGAGCATTTCTTTGTCTCAGCTTTCTCTGTTCACCGAAGACTTGTATATCTTAAAATAAGAATGCTTTTAAATAAAAAGAAAATGAAAGAAGGGGAGGGGAGCAGTGGAGAAGGAGGGGAAGCAGGGGGCAAGGAGGAGAAGGAAGAGGAGGGGAGATGGTGAAGGAAATCCTCTCAGTGCTAAATGGCAGATTCCCAGGATTCTGGAGGCCAAGCAGCATTAGCCTCAACATGGTTCGGCCCTATAGTGAAGCAGTCCTTGCTCTGGCCATCCCAGCTTAATGCCCTCTAACTCCTCTAAGGATGACTTGCTATGGCAACACTGCAATTGCTGAACACATACTTGAGATGCTCCTCTGCCAGAGTCACAAAATTCCTAAGTCTAGGGCACAGTTGGTAGTCCCTGGATGAGGCATCCCACCTCCAGGCACCAGTACCTGGGTGCTGTTATTACTGAAATCCCTACCCAGGACAAAGTGGCTCCTTAGGTCAAAAGTAAAAGGTCTTATCCCCAGAAAAAAACTTACACACTCAGTCACTAACACTGCTGAATTCCTGCAGTCAGTACTACCAAGGAGGCTAGGGGAAGACAAGGACTAGTCTTGACACATACAGTTTAAAACACATCTTCCCTTTTCGCTGCCTACTCTGACACGGATGCTTTTCCTCTCCCTCCATGGCCTGCAATGCCTTGTCTTTTCAGGTCTCTTCCTTTTTCCAATGTCATGGGCACAAGTGGGCAAATAGCCATAGAGCTTTGCCCAGTTCCGTTAGATGAGAGTCAAAAGAATTTACTGATATGTCATTTGACGGATGGCTAAATGTCCCATTGCCAAAGCTTAAGTGTAGACTTCAGATCAGTCAGAACACACTCTTCTATCAGGAGCATTGATTCAGCAATTGGAAAGATCTTCAGACATTATTTTATTTAGCTATCACATAGAAATTCCACAAAGAAGATCATCCATGATTTTCCTAAAAATCTGTTAGAGGGCAAACCAGTATTATGAGGCTGTCTAATTAATTTAATGTGAGTCAGCTTTAGTTTTAGAAATCACTCAATAGAATTTACTTTTTCAGATCTAAAAGCCAGAGCTCATTATTGTCCGCACAAATATTTACTGGTTTTGCCACATGTTCTAGCTTGTTGGAAAAAAATACGGGCCCTGATTCAAACACACGCAACACTGGTAAGCTATGTCAGTTTTGCTGTATTATACTAGGATTATCATTTTTATGCAAATCAGATATAATAATCACTAGGGCAGGTATTCAGTCTCCTGTATTCTCTCTCTACAATCCATATTACCATTTTCTTCACTTATGATAATTTCCATCAAAACTCACTCAGAATTCCTTATTTCATCCCCACTTGGCTAACCATTATCTTTTACTCCAAAGATGTACCCTTAGTGAATCTTAGCAGCTAGTCATTTTTTTCTAGGAGTACAGATTTAACTTGAAATCCATGTGGAAATACTCTGGCCATTTAGGAGTAGCAAAAGCAATGCTTATTTTTCAAAGTTCAGAACATTTTCACGAATTAAGACATTTTTCTTGTATCATGATCATTGAAAATGTCAGTATGCTTATCATTACTGCTTAAAGTGGAAGAAGACTGCAGAGAGTATGAATAGAGGAATAATTGATTCATTTATGTAAATTACATGATGTTAAAAATATTGCATTTTTAATTGTGGCTTTTTTAAGTGTTTCATTTATTCTGATGCTTTGAAATTTATTCCAAAGGAAGTCAATTGTAGATGTTTTTAAATCACTGCCAGGAATTCACTATAGATATATTGTCTGTAAGGCCAGACAGCCTGGATTCAGATTTCCTCTCTACCGCTTACTCAGTATGCAACTTTGGGTTGAGGATCTGCTTTATCAAATAAGAATACTAATACACTAAGCCTCATAGAGTTGCTGTGAGGGTGAAGTCAGTTATACATAGTGTTTGCTGCAAAAGCTCTTTATAATCTTTCAACAAAGCAACACTGAGCCTCTTGCTTACTCCAGAGAACAACACCTTCAGAGTCTGACAGCATAGGGAAGTGTGAAAGGACAAAGTTTGACTTCT
Organism: Aplodontia rufa; assembly: GCA_004027875.1. Taxonomy (NCBI): domain Eukaryota; kingdom Metazoa; phylum Chordata; class Mammalia; order Rodentia; family Aplodontiidae; genus Aplodontia; species Aplodontia rufa. Next base: position 125,148 of record PVKS010000726.1, on the reverse strand, counting down.
TAAAATTTGGGGGGTCTTGATGAGGACTGAATAAAGGTGATGATAGTTTAGGATTTGTGGAAATGGCAGGGAGAGTATTTTGAGGAGTGAGGGAGTCAGAAGTGATATTCAGTGCTGTTTACTGAAGAAGTTATGGGTTTTTACTCATTCCCTTAATGAGCAATGTGGTCATTTGTAACTTTTATCTTTTGAAGTGAGTCCATAGAGTAAGACAGTTACTTTAATAAAGACCATGGACCAATAAAATTATGTTTAGATGGTTTTGGTTCTTAGTGTCAAGGCAATTTGAAAGACTCTTTTATTTATTTATTTGTATTAATTCAGCATGTTCTTGCATACTGAGATTAAAGGGATTTGTTCCTACACATTCATATAAGCATATGTAATGATAATGTAACTTGAGTCTGATCCTTTTCCAATATCTTGCCCCTTTGCCCACTCACCATTCTTTTTCCCAATGTAATTCTCTCTATTACATATATAAATGCCCATATACATATATATATTAAGCTTTGAATTTTCAAGATTTAAATTCCTGCATGAGTATTATTTGGCTTCTCAGGGGAGTCAAGTGTACCACACAGAATTAATAATCCCCTCTTCCCTTCCACTCTGCCCTCCCTTTCTTCTCTCCCTACCGTCTTCCCTCCCCCCTCATAGCTATAGTTCCTCCAGATTCGTTGATACTTTGAATTTGTTTGTATAATAAATGAACTTGTCTAATTTTCACCCTGTGCTTGGTTTTACTCTAGCTCATGCAAATAAGAGAAAATATTCAATCTTTTTTATTGAGAAATGTATTTGTTGAACAATCATACAAGTTTTTAACAAAATATTATAAAATATATACAGATTCTGAAGATAAGATTACCCCCAAGAGTGCTCCCCCCAATTACTAACCCTTATCCCTCCCTTCCCCTTCCCATGACATCTCTAAAAATGTATTAGGTTGTGTAACATTACACCATATTTGAAAACATTCAATCTTTGTGTCTCTGGGTTTGGGTTATTTCACTCAGCAAGCTTTTTTCTACTTCCATCCATTTACCTGTAAAAGCAATGATATTGTCCTTTTTAATAGCTGAGTAGAACTCCATTGTGTGTGTTTAAATTATATGTATACATATTATATAATGTATATATAAAATCTCACAGATACCACAGTTTTGGGATCAGTTCATCCAATGAGGGTCATTTTGACTGATTCCATAATTTAGCTACTATAAATTGAGCTCTATAAACATTGATATAGCTATTTCTTTGTACTGAGGTGATACTAGAGCTTCTGGGAAAATACTCAAGAGTGGAATAGCTGGATCATGAGGTGATTCCATCCCTAATTTTTTGAGGAGTCTCCACACTGTTTTCCAGAGTGGCTGTACCAGTTGCAGTCTGACCAACAGCAGATTAGTATTTCTTTCTCCTCATAACACCTCCAGCATCTGTTATTGTTTATATTATTTATCTTTGTTATTTTGACTATAATGAGGTCAAATCTTAATGTTTTAATTTGCATTTCTATGATTGCTAGTGATGAAGAACACTTTCTCATATATTCATTACTTTTTTAAACTTCCTCTATTAAGAAATTTCTGTTTAATTCCATAGCACATTTATTTGATTGGATCGTTTGCATTTTGGCATAAAATATTTGAGTTCTATGTATTCTGTATATTAGCCCTCTGTTAGAGGTGTAGCACGCTGTAATTTTCTTCCATTCTATAGATTTTCTCTTGACACTCTTGACTAATTCCTTAGCTGTACAGAAGCTTCTTAGTTTAGTGGAATCCCATCCATTAATTCTTGGCTTGAATTCTTCCTCTATGGGAGTCTTGTTAAGGAAGTCAGTGTCTACACCGATATGGTGGAGTATTGGTTCTAATTTTTCTTCTAACAGTTGTAATATTGCTTGTTAATTTCTAAGTCTTTGATCCACTTGAATTTTATTATTGTGTAGAGGTGAAAACTAAGAATCTAATTTCAATTTTCTGCTTATGATGTTTAGCTTGTCCAACACCATTTGTTAAAAACGCTGTATTTCCTCCAAGCTGTATTTTTGTCTCCTTTATGGAATATCAGATGGTTAAAGATTAATGGTTTTGTCTCAGCCTCTTCTGTAGTATTTCATTGTCATGAAATTTTTTGATACCAGTACCATGCTGTCGTTGTTGCTACAGCTCCATAATATAATTTCAGGTCAGGTATTGTGATACCTGCTTCATTTTGGGTTTTTTTGTTTGTTTGTTTGTATTTTTGCTAAGTAATACTTTGGCTATTCTGGGTTTCTTATTGTTCCAAATGAATTTCAAAACTGATTTTTCCATATTTGTCAAGAATGAAATTGGTATCTTGATGGGGATTTTGTTAAATCTGTATCGGGCTTTTAGCAGAACGGCCGTTTTAATTATATTGAGTCTAACCAGGAGCATGGAACATCTTTCTATCTTCTCAGATCTTCTTCAAATTTTTTCTTCAGTGTTCTGTAGTTTTCATTGTTGAGATTTCTTATTTCCTTTGTTAGGTTAATTCCCAGGTATTTTATTCTTTTTGAGGTTTTTGTGAATGGGACAGATTTCCTGATTTCTTCTTTGGCCAAATTATTGTTGGAGTATCAGAAAAATTTGATTTCTGGGTGTTGATCTTGTATTCTGCCACTTTGCTAAATCCAATTAAGAGCTCTAGAAATCTTCTGATGGAGCATTTTCGGTCTTGTAGATACAGCATCACATCGGTAGCAAATAAGGACAGTTTGTCTCTTCTTTCTTCTATTCATATCACTTTAATTTCATTCTCTTGTCTGATTAATCTGGCTAGAATTTCAAGGACTATATTTAATAAAAGTTATGAGAATGCACAACTTTGTCATGTTCCCAAGTTTAATGGAATGCTCTCAAATTTTCTCCATTTAGTGCAATATTGCCTAAGGGCTTGTCAAAAATGACCCCTACAAACTGAGATAGAGTCTTTTGATCCCTTTTTTGTCTCCAGAGTTTGGATGTTGGATTATATCGAAGGTCTTTTCTGCATCAATTGAGATGATCATATGTTTTTTGTCTTTAATTCTGTTCATATGGTGCATAACATTTATTGATTTGTGTAATTTGAACCAGCCCTGCATCCCTGAAAAAAGCCTAATTGATCATGATGTAATGTATTGTTGCATGAGGTCTGCTAGATTTTATTTAGGATTTTTGTGTCTGTGTTCATCATGGATATTGGTCTGTACTTTTCTTTTCTTGATGTGTATTTGTTGGGTTTTTGTATCAGGATTATGATTGCCTCATGAAAAGTGCTTGGGAGGGCTCTATAACTTTCAGTTTCATGGAATAGCTTTTGCTGATTAAGGAGAGGTGTTAGTTCTTCTGTAAAAGTCTGATAAAACCATGCTGAGAATCCATCACATCCTGGCTTTTTTTTTTTTTTTGAAGGTTTTTAGCTGCTATTTCACAACTTGATGTTGGTCTGTTTTTGGTTTTCAATATCCTCCTCTTACAATTCGGGAATGTTGTATGTGTCTAGAAATTTATCCTTGTTATCCAGGTTCTCCAACTTAGAAGAGTACAGTTTTTCAAAATAAGTTCTGATAATTGTCTGGATATTAACTAGGTCAGTGGTGATTTCTCAATTTTCATTTCTGATATAATTAATTTTCTTAATTTCAATCTGTCTTTGGTGAGATTAATTAGGGGTCTATCAATTCTATTTATTTTTTCAAATAATTATTTTTTGTTTATTCTTAATATTTTTTATTCTCTATTTCATTGTTTTTTGTCTCTGATCTTGATATTTCCTGTCTTCTACTGGAGTTGGGTTTGAGTTGCTCTTCTTTTTGTAGGAATTTGAGTTGGCACATAAAGTTGTTTATTTTTGATTTCTCGAGATTTTTGATGAAGGCACTCAGTGCTATAAATTTTCTTCTTAACAATGCTTTCATACTCTCACAGAGATTTTGATATGTTGTATCTTCATTCTCATTCATTTCCAAGAATTTCTTGATTTCTGCTCTCATATCCTCCTTGATCCATTCTTCATTTAAGAGGGTATTATTCAATTTGCATGTATTTATGCACTTTCTGTTATTTTTCTTGCTGTTAATTGCTAGGTACATGCCATTATGATCTGATAGGATACATGAAATTAAATCAACTTCTTTTTATTTGCTGAAATTTCCTTTGTGGACTAGAATATGATCTATTTTCAAGAAGGATCTATGTGCTGTTCAAAAGAAGGTCAATATAGCCATGGGGTGTAATATTCCACAGATGTCTGAGAAGTCCATTTGAATCATAGAGTTGTTTAGGCTTTGGATATCTTTATTGATTTTTTTTTGCTTTGATGATCTGTCTATTGATGATAGTGGAGTATTAAAGTCGCCCAGTATTATTGTGTTGGGAATCTACACATGATCTTAAGTCATGCAGTATTTTTCCATTATTTGGGAGTGTTGGTATTTGGGGCATAGATATTTACTATGATTGTGTCTTCTTGATGTAGAGTTCCTTTAATTAACATATAGTGGCCTTCTTTGTCTCTTGACTAGATTTTTATTCAAATCTACTTTTTCACATATAAGTATCACACTACTAGGTTGTTTTTTGTTGGGCCATATACCTGGTAGATTTTTTCCCCTTACTTTCAATCTGTGGCTGTCTTTGGCTATGGGATATGTCTCTTATAATCAGCATATTGTTGGACTTTGTTTTTTGATCCCATATGTTACTATGTGCCTTTTGATTGGGCATTTAGACAGTTCATGTTCAGTGTTAGAATAGATATGTAGTTGTGGTTCACTTCCATTGTGATTTTTTGGTGTATTTTGTGTTGACCTGCTATATTTTAGTATGATGTACTTTTATTGAGTTTCCACTGTTTGTGAGATTGGGGAATTATTTGATTATTCCTCTATTTGGAATTTGTCTTTGAGTGTTCTTTGTAGTGCTACTTTTTTGTTCATGCATGTTGGAAGTTTGTTCTTATCATGGAATAATTTTAATTTCCTCTTCAAATTTGAAGCTGAGTTTTGCTGAGTATAGTAATATTTACTGAAATTTCTGTTCTTTCAAGGATTGTAATATCTCATTCCCATTTCTTCTTGCTTTCAGGATCTGAGCTGGGAAATGAGAGGTGATTCTTAAAGGTTTGCCTCTGAATGTGATGTGGTGCTTCTCTTTTGCAGATTTTAATAATATGCCATTGATTTCTGTTACACATTCTAAATATGTTGTGTTTTGGTGAATTTTCATTTGATTAAATCTATTGGGTATCCTATATGCTTCCTAGATAAGAATATTCGACTTGTTTCTGATATGGGAAATTTTTTTAACTGTTTAATTTAGAATGTTCTCTATGACATTCCTTTGAATTTCAGTGTATTCCTCTATCCCAGTTACATTCATATTATTTCTTCTGATTTCATCTCAGACTTCTTGAAAATTCTGATCATGCACTGTAATTTTGTTTTCTGTTCTGTCATCCATGCATTCGAGTTTATTCTGCCTGTCCTAATCAATGGAAGCTTTTTTATTGTTTATTTGCTTGTTTGTATTTCTTCAAAAGTTGAGGTTCTATATTCTACGGAAATTAATCTGTTATTAAATTCTTCCCTTTATCCTTTCATTTGGTTGCCTGAGGATTTCAAGTCTAAAACTTGTTTTCAATATATACATTTCTTTGTTAAAGGATCTTTTCATCTCCTGTGGTTGCTTTTTTTTTTCCTTCTTTTGTTCTTCTTCTAGGTTTTTAATTGTTTTAGTGAACTGATCATTGATAGCTTTTTCTGGATTTTCATCTTGCTCCATATCCATGGATAGTTATAGATTTGAGGCAAAGATTTTATAGCTTGATTCTTCATTTTTGAAGAATTTCTTGTTGGACTTTGAATTTAATTAAATTCTTTTTCACCTGAACACTATATATTATTTGTTGTTTCCAAGTATATTGATAGTAATATTATTAAAATCAAGAGTAATAAATTTGTATAAGCTGTTTCAAAGACACATAGCCCATGCTTTTCTTTGCTCTACATTGTAATCAGTATGTTTTGTTTGTTTTCATTTTGTCTTAAGAGGTATATGCCTTGGTATTTCTGGCCCCCTCTGCCACCAATAATACTTTTTCTCCAGCTTGTTTACCTGTGGTGAGCAACTGTAACAGCACAAAATAATGATAAACACATTCTACTGGGGAAAAGGAAGATATCTGTGAAAAGTTAAAATGTAATAAATCAAGTGTTCTAAAAGAAGTGTGAATAAAAGATTGGATAAGCACAAAGGAAAATGAGACCAGCTGTGCTTAAGGGAGAGATCAAGAATTTTACAAAATGCACTTAGAGCAGTGGCTCATGCCTATAATCCCAGTAACTCAGGAAGATTAATCAGGAGGATTACAAATTTCAGGCCACCTTAATAATTTAGCTAGATCCTGTCTCAAAAACCAAAAAAGACTGGGCATGTGGCTCAGTGGTAGTCTGCCCCTGGATTCAAGATTTAATCCCTAGTCCTGGAAAAAAAAAAAAAAGATGACGAAGAAAAGACCACATCTTAGGTCACAGTAACACCATATTTTAACAGGTTATGATGTTTCAGTTTACTTAAAAGAACTATGGTAATATCCTTAGCCCTCCTTTGCTGGAACACTCTGGGTTCACATTTTTTTTTCTGGTGTAGTCATGGATAATTCTGCCATTTATTTAAAAGTGGCTCAGCTTTTAAAAATTAATTATGTGTTCACCTTACTTACACTACCTTTTGCTGGTATTGCAATAAAAAATGGATTGAAAGCTAGAAAGTTTGTGTTTCAATCCCATCCCTGTTATTTACCTTGGGCAAATGACATTATCTGAAGTTATTATGATGACTAAATACAATGCTACAAGTTTAAACGTTGTGTGTTCAAAATGTGATGTACAAACATTTGGTTAATCTAAATAATGACATATACAGTTAGCATCATAAGTCTTGGAAGTGGAAAATAATTAATATAAATGCAAATATGCTTATATAAATATTGCCTTCCTGATATAAATAATTATACTTGATTGATGTATTAATGCTTATATTTCAGTCTCAGGTCCAGCTCCCCTCCTAACTAGTGGGTAGGAGACAGTAACAAGAACTAGAGCATCAGGGACAAAAACTCATTAAATCTCTGAAGGCTAGAGTTGCTAGCCTTTTCTCATCTCTAAAATAGTACAATTTAGATGAGGTTTCTTACCTAAGGGGTGAAAACCATCTTTCTGCCTGTTGAGGAGGAAAGACATGTAGACAGTTTGCAAATGGGTAAAGATTTATGTACAGCCACACTGTAGTTTTTCTGTACTTGTTTTTGAAGTCTGTGTCTGGACAGTGGCTAAAAATTCTATACCTTCCCTGACCAGGCTCCAGGAGAGATGATTACTTCTGTAGTGTGGTTTTCAGAGGATAACTCTTCATTCTGGCAGATGGCATGATGCTTAAGTGTCTAAACTGTATTCAGGTGTGCTTCTCATAAGGAATTTATTTATCCTGGTGGACACCTTTGTGACTCTTGATTGACTTGTGTTCAGGTTATTCCTCGGGAGGTAGCCACTCCCTAGGAAAGCCCTGATCAGACACAGTTCTCTTCCACTGTTTTGGTCACGAGGGACACAGAGTGGGCATCATAACAAAACACATGAACTAACAGGAACAGTGCGCTACTTACAGATCCCAGGAAGAAAAGGGGTGAGCAGACTGGGAAGTTCATGCTCACCTTCAGGTAGGGAGCAAGAGAATCAGCAAGGAATCTGTGAGTGTTGGCTTTACTGGGATCAGGGAGTTAATCAAGCAGATTTCCCTGGGGGAGCTCTAACTGATAGATTTAGAACCAGCAGGCATGAGTTCTGTGGATTAATGCTATGACTGAGAGTCAGCATAGCTACTAAGGCCATGCAAAGTTTGGGGGGCAGTGGTGAGTCAAGCAGACTGTATCTCACCATCCCTTAGTGAGGTGGTCACTAGGAACAAATTGTCTATGGGCTTCGTCTATGAAAAATTCAACTTTTTTAAATGGGTGTTGAGACAACACCAAATTTCAAAAAATAATTACTTGGAAATAAGCCTTGACTCTGTTTCATACCTGTGTAAAGCTGCTCTAATGCCTCTGGATGCTCAAGGGAGCCAGCAGATGAGTGTTGGCTCTCTTGGAGCTAGAAGGCACAAGAGTTGTCAGCACTGGGCTAGCTGGCTCTATGTTCTAAAGACCTAAAATATAGATGGAAAGATTATATAAATAAGAATTGATTTGTTTTTAAAGTAGCAATTTAGTAAGACATCAAAGTCTTTATTGGTTTCCTAGGTTTTTTAACAAACAGGAATTTCCCATGGTTCTGGAGTCCAAGTTCCAAATTCAAGGAACAGCTGTCCTGAGGGCCACACTCCCTTTGAAGGCTCTGGGACAGAGCATTTCCACACCTTTTCCAGGCTTTGTTGACTCCAGGACTTCCTTGGTGCTTCCATTTGATTATGGTTTGTCCCTTCTGAAACTCACTTTGTAATTTAATTCCCATTATGAGATATTAAGAGGCAGGTGTAGACAGGATCTTTAAGAAGTAATTGGAGATTTTCTCTAGTAAATGGGTAAATTTGTTAATGTGTTTAATTGATTGATCAATGTGTTGAGAATTTTACAATAGTAGTGTTTGCTATCTGCAAAATTTCATTGTGCCTTTAATGAGAAGTGAGGAAAAAGTTTTTTTTGTTTTTGGCATTCTTCTCACATTATAATGAATAAGACAAATAATAATTAAGAACAAAACTTCTAGAATCTAACTTTGAAGCTGCAAATCAAAGAGAAAGCAGACAACATTTAAGATATTTTTAATGTTAACATCAACTGACTCATGATGAATAGTATAAACAATAAATGAGTAATTGCATGCTATTCTAAATACATTGTTATGAAAGCTTCCTCTATGATGTTTCCTGGATAGTTTCATTCATAATGATGAACTAATTATATTGTATCATCAAATGAACAGAACTAAATGAGCTACACTCAAAGGTCACAGCATTTTTGTTTTAATGTATGTCTCTGATATTGTAATAAAGTTTTCTTCTAGAAGTAAAATTGAATCTAAGATATTACAAGGCACTAATGAATATAGGAGGCTTATTAGTTCTTTTTGCAACTGAGCCTTAGTAATGTTTTAGAAAAATTATTTTCATTAACAATAATTTCCATTTCTTGTCTAGATTTTCATAGGACAAGTTTTCACTCGTAAGTACACAGTGCTATGCTATTAGTGTTATAAAAAACTAATTCCTTTATTTAGTGAGAAACATAAATATTGTCTTGTGAAATACTTGTGAATTTTTAATAACATTAATTATTGAGAAACAGAAATAAATTTAATTTAAAATTACAAATCAACTATGCAGATCAATGCCATCCATTTATTACATTAAAGGTTGATACATTATTACACTGAATGAGGAGCTGGTACAATCTACTTTTAGTACTTTGGGGTACATATTCCACCTTACCCTGGTCTTTGAGCCCAACTCCCATGTGCACTCATTTAAAACCCATTAGCCTAGTTCATTGAGCAAGAGATGGAAACAAATCACCATTGTGCAAACTGTCAAGTTGTATAATAAAGGTCTAGTGTAGGGGATGCCCCTGGTCATGCACACTGATTCTTCCAGCACAGGATTTAAAAATTCAAACTTTCATTCCCTCTGCTGATCTGATAAAGTATGGGTTCTCCACAGAGTTCATCTCTACAACTTGTCTTGGGCCTTGCCTACTTCACCCCTTCTTGGGGGAGTCCATATGCAGTGACTTACCAACAGCACCAATTCCTTTGTCCAGATTCAGGATGACTTTGAAGGGTGGAACCAGCTCCAGAGCTCCCTGAAAGACTGGCTAAGACATGTTGCTGAGACTGAATCACAGCTCAACTTCTCTATGGTCAGTGTGGCTTCCTTTCTGCCCTTCCACCCACATAGGTATTGAGTCTCACAACAGAGCTCCAATAAACTTCCTGATCTGTCTTAGAGTCTCTTTCTTGGAAAATTAACCTGTTATATCTGGTCGAGCAAAATCAAGGAGGACTTCTCAGTTGTTTTATAATTTAAGAACTATATCTAAGTATTAATAAGAATCTGTTATATGGAGAAGGAAGAATAAGGTGGAGAGTCCTTTGAAGGAAAAGGAACAATGCAACAAAATCAATGATGGGCAAGAATGTGCTTTGCCACAGTTCAGTTGTACAATTGTGTTGGATACTAGAGAGGCAGTTGATAAGTGACAGCAGATGGGGTGCAGATTATGAAGGGTCCTATTTGACAAAATAAAAAATTTGGATATTTTCCTACAGGTGTAGGGAGTCATTTAAGGAGTGAATGTATGGGATGACACAATGACTTTTTTTCACAGTGAAACCAAATATTGTCTGGAAAGCATGTTAGAAAGTGGTTGAAAAACCAAAGTTTAAGGAAGACTAAACAGAAGACAGATGCAACAAAGGCTGTCAAGGGCTAAACTGAAGCAGAGAGAGTGAATAGGACAGGAGCTGGGCAATGCAATGGAGGCAGAAACAACTCCCTTGGGTGACTGGAGGTGAGCAATCAAGGTGAGAGAGGTAGAGTTTCTGACCCTGGCCAATGAAGAGGCCGTGGTTGTAAATGGACCACAGCAACGAGTGCAAGTGGCATAGTTGAGATTTTAGCATTGGAGGAGCAAAGAGACCAAGAAGAGCTTGCTGGTGCCCTGCTGAAGATGTCTTCACCAGTGGCTTAAGCTATGCATTATGCAAACTTGCAAAATATGTTGTCCTGTCCCCAGAAAATGATTCGGAAACTGTTAGCATATTGAGAGCAGAATTACATTTTGTAGTGTGGGAGGAGAAAGGCTTATCTTACAATAGTAACTTCATGCAGGAATCCATTAAAACATGACCTAAAAAAGAGTCAAAAGTTAGCTGGGCCATCTGCCAGAGAGAAACAAACTTGTGACCCCTGAGCAAGGCTGCAATAGGCTCTGCGAAAAACGCTCTGGAGCAGGACCATGGAGAAGTTGTAAGTAGCTTATTTTCTCTGACAGCAGGGAGCCTCGAAGCAGTTATCTGCTACAATATTTTTCTTTTGTGGGACACTGAAGCAGACTACACGCTGTAATTGTGCAGGCACACACCTTGACAATGGAGCTGACAAGCCTCTCAGACTTGACAAGATGGTGAGGGTGTTAACCCCGGCTTGCATCTCACCAGTAATAGGAAGTCATGCTGGTGCTCTGTGAAGCTCATTTTAAGTATTTCATATCACCCAAGTCAAACCCATTGTTGCAAATCATGGAATATTTAAGTGCATGCTCTGTATATCTAATAACTTTCTCATGTGATTGAATCAAACATAAATAAAAGAATCATTCAAAGGACAAGTTGGCATTTTGCAAGTCCGTGGATCATTGTACAAGATCATAGAAAGTGCATGCTAATAATGCAAAATCTAAGGTCCTGATTTATCTTACAGAATTATAATGTAGAGCTCCCTGTTTGCATTTGACCCTGGATGATTCCTTTTGGGTCATCCTTTGTAGAATCTCTGCCTGCCAGTTCCCAATACACAAACATGCAGAAACACACACCTTTCATGACAATCAAGACTTTGCCAGCTTTTCCTGTGCAGCAAAATCACCCCTGGTTGAGAACCTTGGACTTAGAGGGATAGATTTGGGGGATCTCCTTTCTAGAGAGTACTGTATCTTCCATTACTATTAGTCTCCACTAAGTGATTCTTACTGCAATCAATTTTGAGAGCCAGTGATCTGAGAAAAATGCATTATTCATTTGCTCATTTTCTCTTTTAATATTTGCTGAGTGCCTACTCATTGTCACATATCTTGCTATATATGAAAGATGCTGCAGTGAATAAAATACACAAAATATCTGTCCTTGTTGAGCTAACTCAAAATGAAGAAAATAGGCAGCTATTTGGATTTTTTTAGTCCTTGTTTATGCTTCAGAGAAAAATAAAACAGGGTTAAAACATAGGAGTATCTAAGGCAACAAACACATCTACAATATGGCTGTGGATTCTTCTCCACCTCTGAAGTGGAGATGTATGCACAGAGTCATGGGTGAACGTGAGTCATGTTTTCTTCAAGTACTGTTCCAGGATTCTGCAGGATGAGATATCATTCCAGCAGCCCCAGCCAAAGTACTACTCATAAGATATACTCAGCTTGTTTCAACCAAAAGGAATCACATCACTGTTCCTGACAGCACCTTTATCTTTAAAATAAAGATATTAGAGTGAAAATGTGCTTGGACTAGGAGGGCCTTTATGGACAGTGTTAATCAGCTAGCATCCTCCAAGCTATGTGACCTCTAATTTGGAATGGAAAAATGATCAATCTTTCTGATCCTAAATTTTTTCAGAAGTGCCCAACCCTCCTAATGATAGATATCTAATGTATCAAGCAAGAAAGTCATCATTCCTTATGAAACCTAAATCTAAATCCTTTCTACCCTCAATCAAATCGCTACCTACAGGGATTTTTCATATTACAGTGAACAGACGGTCACTCTTTCCTTTGCTTCAGTTTTTCTAAATTTAAAGACTGCTGCTAATTTACTTTCTGATCCCTTTTTCAGATCACAGTATTTGGCCATTCTTAACTTTCATTTCCACGTGTGCTTGAAGTCATTACTTTTTCCCTTTGAATTTTTCTGTATCAAAAATCTTCCTTAAAATTTGAGATTGTCACTATTAGATAGCAAAGCACCTTATTCACCATAGCTGGGCCAACACAAATCACTGCTTAATTTAGTATATTCTACAGAGAATTTCAGTTATGCTCATACCTCAAAACATTATGCATTGATCACCAATCAGAATATCCTATAAAATTACAATAGTTCAGAGGAGAACAGCATTTTTTGTATTTGTACCAAGGATTGAACTCAGGGGCACTTAATCACTGAGTTACATCCCCAACCCTTTTAATTTATTTACTTACTTTTATTTTGAGGCAGGGACTCACTAAGTTTCTTAGGGCCTCACTAAGTTGCTGAGGCTGATTTTGAACTTGCTATCCTACTACATAGTCCCCTGATTTGCTGAGATTACAGGTGTGTGCCACTGCACCCGACAGGATAATATCTTTTAAGGGATTTGTGTTTTGACTTTTATCTCCAAGAGTTTTAAATGTGAAACCAGCCATTTAAGCTTCTCATCTCAGTTTCCTCATTGACAGTTTGAGGATGATAATAACATTTATCGCATAGTATTATGAGAGTTCAGAAGATTCATGAAAAGCACTTAGCACAAACCCTGATACACAATAAATTATGAATGAATTTTTGGCACAGATATAACAATAATAATGATGATGATGATGATGATGCTCTGAGCAAAGGGAGATACCAGAGTTGATATTCTTTAGTAGAGGTGTTTTAAATTTCAATTATTTCACTCTTTTCACATGCCTTTAGAAGCTCTTGTTTGTGAAAGGAAAGGCAACTTTTCTTCAAAAGAAGGAAGTGATTGGCAGCCACTTACAGGTTCAGATTTTTTCCATATTTGAAGAGGTTTGGAATGGCATGACCAAAGGCATAAGCAGCCACAATTCCAGCACTCCAGAGGATCACTTCTAGTATTTTGCTTCTTTCCATTTGTTTTACTCTGTGACCAAAATACCTGACAAGCACAACTTAGAGAAGAGGAAGTTTGTTTTGGCTCATGGTCCCAGAAAATTAGTCCATCCAAGTTCTGGGCCCAAAGTGAGGTTGCATTATCATGGCAGAAGGATGTGACAAAGGGAAGCTCTCCCCTTTTGGTAGCCAGAAAGCAGAGAGAGGCAGAGAGGGCCAGCACCCAGTGATCCATCTCTTCTAGCTACACCTACCTGCCTACAGTCACCACCACCAGTATCAGTCCATTTAAACTAGGACGGACCAATTAGGTCACGCTCATAATCCAATCATTTCACTTCTGAACATCCCTACATTAACACAGGATTTTTGCGAGACAGGTCATATCCAAACCATAATACCATCTAATAAATATTATGTGTAAGGAGGAGAGGAAGGAAGTATGTGCAGAGGGAGGGTTCTTTCCCCTCTTTCATGTATTTGTTTGTTAGTACAAACCTTAACTGTTACAAATGCTGGCTGCATGACTTGGAACAATAAGCCATTCCCTGCCCTAGAGCTGGACATTGTGCTTCTGCACAGTGAGAATAGTGCCAAAGAATAAATTTTGCCCTCAAACTATATAAATAAAACTTAGGCATCGAGGATTCAGAAATGAAAAAAGCACATCTCTTGTTTTCCAGAGTTTACAAACTAATTGGAGAAAGAGGAAATTGTTAACATATAAAGCAGAACCTCACTCATGACCCTTAAATCAATTTAATTAAAATCAATGCAGCTGGGAACCCTCGACTCCCATGAGAAGCCCAACTAACATGGGGCTAAAGTAGGGAAAACATGGGCACAGGGAATAGTTGAAGAGGGGAGACCATGGACTAGGATCAGCCTTATAACATATCCATATGTTCATGAATGTGTAACAATGATCCCCTTCAATATGAAATAATACATTGAATGTATAAAAAAAAATATATATTTGAGGGGGTCTAGAGTGGTGGCTCAACGATTACAGCGCTTCACGTAATGCATGAAGATGCAGGTTCAAATCCCAGCACCATATACACAACGAAGTGTCGGAGCAAAAAAAGCCACATGAAAAACTAAATAAAATTGAATCTCTCTTTTTTCTCACTGTCCCTCTCTCTCTTTAAAAACAACAACAACAACAACAAAAAGATATTGGAGGCTGGTGAGGTCATGCACACCAGTAATCCCAGCTACTCAGGGTACTGAGGCAGAAGAATGCCAAGTTCGTGGCCAGCCTCAGCAACTTAGCCAGAGCCTGTATCAAAGTTAAAATAATTACAATGATAATAAAAGGGCTGACAATATACTTCTGAGTTCAATCCCCAGGACTGAAAAAAAATGAAAAGAATAATATTGGGTCCAGTTTAAGTAGTATAATATAGCTGCACCACTATCAGGCCACTGCTGTTCAACTCTCATATGGGATGAACTTTTTAATTTCATTACTTTTGTCTCTACGTTTATCATTCTTAAACATAACCCAGTAGAAAATGTCTTGACAATTTTCTTATTTAGAAGAAAGAGAGATTGAGTGCTGCGTAGAGAAGCTGTGCCTGGGATTAGAGGACCAAACCCGGGTTATTGTTTGCATTTGTTTATCAGCTGTTTTGGGCTTTGATTAGCTGTCAAACAATTAAAGGTGATTAATGGACTTTTATTTGTCTTTAGTTTATTGAGTGTTGCAACGATTATAAGCCATTTAAGAGGAATTATCACTAATGCATATTTTTTTTTGTTTAACGGTCTTTCAAAGCATGCATATATGCCTTATTGATATAAAATTTGCATTAAGGATTTATTTTGTTTATAAGCAATCAATTATTTATTGAGCACCTAAAGTGACTTGGAGTAGTTATTATGGCAGTTTGGCATCTACAAGAAGAGATAATTCATAGTCCCTAATAATAGGCAGTTTATAAATCAGTTGGAAGAAGATATAACACATAAACATATAAAGGACAATTAAAATTTCAAGGCACTATTTTCAGAGGCCAAATGATTGACTGTAGAAAAACAGAGGCAAAAAAGATTCTGGATGGTCAGTGATGACTTACACTAAACATGGGTAATCAGATTAACTTAAAACATCCATAGAGTTTTCAGAATGTTGGAAGAAAGAAGCACTCATTGAAGAAGCACAGATAGAAGAGGCAGGGTTAGAGTCATAGAGCCAAGATGGTACACAATGTCTACTTAGGACTGAAGGTAACACTAAGAAAAAGGAAAACTTTAGGTTTGGAAGAGATTGACAGGCTTTGCTCATGCTCACAGACTGATGATAGACATGTCTTACAAAATAAATCTAATGGCAAAGAAAGTAGAGCATCTGGGATTGGCAATATAAGTTAAAGCAAATAATTGACCGTAAATTTGCAAATGAAATTGGGAGATTTTAGAAACTGATGAGATGGACTTATTTTTATTTTCATATTTAATTAATTGATTTTTTATGTTGTAGCATTGGGAATCAAATCCAAGGCCTCATGCATGCCAGTCAAGCTCTCTACCTCTGAGCTATACCCCCACACCCAGAGAGGTTCAAAAATGAGGAGCCCAACAAGAAGGAATAATATGGGTTGAACCCTGAGTGTGAAGACGGAGGGACTGAGAATTTTGTCAAGGGAATAAAAAGAAACCATCATAGGGAGTGAAATACGTTTGCGGCTGAAATGAGGTACTCAATTCTTAAAATACTGAATTGTCAGTAATAGTATGTAAGATGACGCTATCAAGCAGCTATGGATTCAAGGGGAAATTCAAACTAAATATGTAATTTAAGAAGTCATTTGTAACAGGTGACTAATAAAATAATGAAAATAGATATGATATGGGAAGATGAAATCCGTCAGAAAATGGTTAAAGTAAAATTTCAGGGTATGGCTGTGTTTGAAACCATCAAGAAATTGAAAAACAAAAATCAGAGAATTGGAGATAGGAAGAGAATTAGACAAACAGAGTTACAGAATCTGCGGAAAGAAAACTCCGAGAGACTAGAAGCAAGTTGTTGAGAATGTCAAATATTCCTCAGAGATAAGAAGAAAACTTTTTTCCATATACTTTTTCATGGATTTGCTGATGTGCAATGAGAAAACTTGAAGTCTATGAATTGCACTTGAATAAGTTTATCAACCAATATTATCATATCTGATTTTCAAAAGGAAGAAGAAAGGAAATATTTGCATTTCATGATAAAGAGGTATTCCAACTTTTTTTCTGACTTCTTGCTAAGAATGAGAACCTGACAGAATTGTAGCAGGAACCTGAAGGAACAAAGGGAAAAACAAATACTGTTCCTTTTATGAAATAGTTTTTATTCTACTGGTGTCTGTTTAAAAACAAAAATCAACGAAAAAATGTCCATTTAAATTGATCTTCTGTTGGCCTGTGTTATTGGTCTGACATATAAATTAGTGCTTCTTAGATTTAACTGTCCCCCTGGGATAAGACAGAGAAACAATAACAATACTTTATGGGGAGTGTCAGGAGGCTTGCCTTAAAGCAGTCCTTTCCACTGTATTTTTTTAAGATGGACAGTGGGGATCATTTTAATAAAAAAAAAGCACTAATATGTATTTTAGGGTACGATAAAGCAAGTTTCATTGGTAACATGCTGTTATGAAGATTCAAGGATTATTATCTTTCTTGAACAATTTTAAACTGTAGTTCCTTTTACTCAGTGCCTTGTCTGTCCCTTACTTAGCACTACCTTGGGAAACTCACTTCACCACTCTGAGCTGTTGTCCTCCTCTGTGAAATGGGAGTGTTGATGCTCAGTCTTCTTTATTACTCACGGAATCAAAAGGGTCAACTGTGATGACATAAGTCAAAATGTTTGTGAACTCTGACATGTCGCATGAATGCTGATATTATTGTGCATTATTTCTAGGCTATACTCTTCCTGGAGGATAAAGATCAAATCTGTGCTGTTCCCAAGGAACCAAAGAACCTGCCACGGTGCCTGACATGAAGTTAGAAAGCAATAAATATTTATTAAATTTAATTACTCCCTGAGAAGAATAATCATGAAGATGACTGCATGTGGAAGTACTAAAATATATACTGAACCACCAAAGAGAAAATCATTATGCAAACAAAGGCAGGCCCGGCTTTCAAAAGAACATTGATCCATCCCCACATATGACACCGTGTGAACCAACCTACGTCTATTCCATGTGCTGAAAGCTTTCCAAGAAAGAAGTAGCACGATTTCCACTGTGTCTTTTTATTTTATGTCTAATAGCTTTTCTAGCCATTCCCCAAACTATAGATTGTTTATTAGCAAATCTGGAAAATACAGCCAGAGGAACTGATAACACTCATAGAATAAGGTTCATAAAAGTCCAACAAAAGGCAGGGAATAGGGATAGAAAATAAATTAACTGTGAATGAGAAGGCTACACCAGGCAATGTGCAAGCAAAAAAAAAAATGGTAAATAAAATATTGCAAGGAAATGTCTACTTTTCAGGGGAGTTCCTGGATATTTTTACTAAGATATCAGGGCATATTAAAATAAATTTGACTGCAGAATAAAAATCAATGCTCTATAGCCTTTCTGTTTCTTTTTTTTTCATTTTTATTGGTGCATTATAGCTGTACATAATGGTGAGATTCATTGTTACATGCACACAATATAACAATATCATTTGCCCAATATCGTGTGCCAGTATTTTCCCCTCCAGTCTTATTTCACCAGGGCTCTTAGCACTTGGGGAGGTGAGCTAGGGAAACGGAAAGGAATTACTGATCCAAAAAGGGAAGATACAGAGCAGTAACACCACAGAAGGTCTGCTTCTCTTCTCCTCTATGCCAAATGTCCTCAAAGAGATCTCAGTTCTGCCCTTTTCAGTGGCTTATATCTCAGCGTTGCTTTAAGCTGGCTATGAAAGAATGTCCTTTTTAGCAGTAATAATTTATTGCCGCATGCTATGGTCTGTGTATTTGTGTCCCCTTACAATCTGTATGTTGAATTTCATCACCACTACGATGATAGTAAGAGACTGGCCCTTGGGAGGTGATTAGTTTTTGAGGGCCTTCAGGGGACTAGAGTCCTTATTAGACATGTTAAAGAGCTGCTTTGGGGCTGGAGAGGTGGCTAAGTTGTTACAGTACTTGCCTGGAATGTGCAAGGACCTTGGTTCAAACCCCAGCACCATATACACAACTAAGTGTCAGAAAAACAAACCTACATGAAAAAATAAATGAAGTTGATTCTCTCTTTCTCTCTGTCTCTCTTTTAAAAAAGAAAAGAAAAGAAAAAGAAAAAGAGGTGCTTTACCCCTTCAATCATTTGAGAATGTATCTAGATGCACCAGTTATACACCAGAAAGTAGCTCCTCCCTGGACACTGAATCTTTGGTATCTTGAGCTTGGTGCCAAATAAACGTCGTTTGTAAGTCACCTAGTTTATGACATTTTGTTACAGCAATCCAAAAGGGCCAAGATCCCTGATAATAGATTTTTGTTTTATACTCTTTCCCTCAAGATATTGATACAATGAACATGTATCTTAGAAACAGAAATGGTGGTAGGATAGACAGATGAACTAACTAGGAAGTGGTCACAGTTAAAGAAATGGTGGGTGAGAAGCCTCTTATCTAGTGAAAATCTTGAAAGATAATAAGAGATGCCCTATGTTGTCATTTACACTCTTTAGTTACAAGGACTCAGTTTAGAAGCAGACACTGAAGTGGATATGCGTCAGTCAGAGAGTAAGCCAGGTCATTAAAACCAAGTCAAAAGTATGCTAAGTCAAGCAGGAGGTAAACAAGGGAATGTGAATTCTAAAATTTAGGTCAGATACTTGTGATGCTCAGATGTATTTATTTTTCAGGGACCCTCAGGAAGACTAGGAGAACCTCTGGCAGGGCATGATTGCTATAGCATCATGACAGCCAGTTGTACTTAGTCTGGCATTTTATCTAACATGTCTTTAGGCAGAGGTGGCATTGGACACAGGAGTCTTGGAAAGATGTCCTCAATATTGCTGAAATTGTCAATTCCCTGGCCAAATGGTGCTAAGCAGATGTTCTCATTCTCCCACTGAAAAGGAGTGGCCCATAGCATCTTTCTATTTTACAATTCTCAGCTTCAGTGAGGGTGACTGGTGGCCTCCATTTGAAGTCTTAAAGAGGGCTGTTTTTCATTTCACAGAGGCTAGAGGATTGAACTGAGAAACCTCTGGACAGCATCTGTGCTGCTCACCTCTGGCCAAGTAACTGATATCTCTCAGGACAAAATCATTGTCCATAACTGTATTACCTGAATCATTAGCTTCTTTCCTCTCAGTACAGAAACTATAGAGATTAAGTAGAGAGGCTTGTTTTGTCCCCTGAACAGGATAGTTGATTATAAAAAGTGCTTTATCATCCTAAATGATATAGCAAATGATCACACTTTATAGTTCCACCAATTTCACATGGGTTTGAAGCATTTGCCTATATTTTGGGAGCAGAGAGGAGAGGAGAGCCTAAGAAGAGTGAGTTGAAGTGATGGTTCTCGGGAGCTGTGCGAGGTGTTTTATTAAATAACATTACATTGCTATTACATGCACCAGAGATCATTTCAGAATTAAACACATTTTAAACCCAGGCTGAAATTAAGGTAAGGGAGGAAATGGCACATCTAAGTAAGTGCACAGCACCGAGATCACAAAGCATGGTATGAAATCTCCACTGCAAGCTTCCAGCATTAACATTCAGCTAATGAAGCCGATGCTTGCTGCAGCTCGTGGGGAATTCAGAATCCTGCAGTTTCTAGTCTTGGTTTCACTGTGAGCATTTTCACTAACAAAACTATGACTTATAAATATATATTCTCTCCAGCAGTACTTCTCACAGATTTATCTGTTTTATTGATTTGTTGCATTTTGGATTATCTTTCAATCCTGGGAAAATTATTCAATTTTTTTTTTCTCACAAATTTTCCTTTTCCTGTCTCCTTGTTATTCATAAGCCTCCCCCTGCAGTCTGCTTCCAGAAATTGGATTTTATAATGAGAAGTGTTGCAAGACTGCTTTTCTACTCACAATAGGAGAGCACCGTGAAAACATAAGATTGTTTTGCCCACTTCTGAGATGCTCAGGGTGGAAGAGAGAGGAGAGGGACAAAGGAGAACATTTCTGAGCCAACATTCCTACCCACTTCTTTTGTTGTCCTGTCACGAAATGCATATCAAACACTGTTAGGCCAAGTTAGACAAAGCAGCCTCTAAGAAGGGTATGGATTCTTCTGGAAATGTGTACTAATGATTCATTGTCTGACATTGCTTTAAACTTTTCTCACACCATTGGTTGTAAATAATTGGCATGGCATGGAGCTGGAAGACAGCAAACTCTTAGAAAGATAATGCACAGAGACGCCAACCAAATGCAGGTTAAAAGAAACCTTCCTGAGCTCATAAGGCTGAAGATGCAACCCTTGCCAAGCAGCATGCCAAACTGAGAAAATGCTAGCAAGATCCAAACCCTCAAAGGAAGAACATCTATCTAATTTTGAAAAAAAAGTTATTGCTGCACTTGTCTTACCCCTAAGATACAATGGGTTGTACTTGCATCACCATTAAGCATGGCCAGCTTTCTTGCGTAGGAATGTAGTGAAGAGGAAGAACAAGGAAACAAAAGTGTGAGAAAATGTACTTCTGTAATCAGCAGCATTCTTTTGGCTAATATGAATTTCTCTCCCACATTCATTTTGGCCACTATGTCTCCAGAAAAGTAAAACTAGGAAACTGCTTCTGGCTCCAGTAATTTAAGAATGATAGAAATTTATGGGTGACTCTGTTTAAGATTAAGGGACAGATCTAATTCTAAGGTCGAAAAATCTTACAATCTAGTTCCTTTATAATGTTAATTGAATTCAAAGTGTTCTTACGATTTTGTTCATGTACTGATGCTGTTAATAGTACAAAGATGATTAAGCCAGATTTTCTTTCCTCAGGAACTTACAGACGTAGGTTTAATTCAAATGTATCATGTAAGTGCATTAAGTGAAGTCCAATAATATGTCAGACAATTTCAAGAAATGAAACATTACATCAAATCAAACATCAAAAGACTTTTTTTTCCAGAGCAAATGGTGGTTGACAAAATGAATAGACACAATTTTTGTTAAGTTCAGAGGAGTAATAGGGGAAGTATCTCTGGTAGAAATATTATGAGAAAAGCACAACTGGAATAAAGGACATAGGGGACATAAAGACTTTAGTCACTTAGAGGACAGGGGAAGGGAAGGAGAAAATACAGATAAGGCTGAACCTAGGAAGGAGCTGACACAATATTGTGGTGATTTATGGATACAAGTGGATATTTTTTAAGGAATTTTATGAAAAATACAGAGTACTAAAGGAAATCAAAGGTGAGGAGGACTAAGCCCCTACCTCACAGTGTTTGTAGTGTCTAAAGACCAGGAAGTGGCTTTTGGAAGATTTTGCACATAAAATCAACTTACAAGAACAAAATTTCTAATGCTGAAATTTTGTTTCACTAACATTCAAAATCTGAATGATGAATAGAATGTGGTGGGATTACCTTCAGGACAGCAAGAACAAGAGTTTGATTTGGGGAAGAAGGTAACATTTAATTGAGCACTAGTTGAGAAAAATTAATAGCATTAAATATTTATATGAAAAGGAAGAAATTTCTCAAATCAATGACATAAGACTGTTCTTCTTTCTTCCTTTTTTATTTTGAGGCAGGATCTCAAAAAGTTGCTTAGGGCCTTGCCAAGTTGTTAAGGCTGGGCTCAAATTTGCAATCCTCATGTCTCAGCCTCCCAAGTTACTGGGATTACAGGTGTGTACCACCATGCCCACACAGAGTTTTTAAAATATAATGCATAACATAACTTTATTAAAAATTTAAATAATTTGGGCAAATGATAACAATAATGAAGAAATCATTATATACATTAAGAGCTCAACAATTTATAGCCATAATCATTGATTTTTTTAAAAAAATTGAATCATACTTTCAGGGTTTTTTTCAATAGAGAAATGTTTTCAAAATATTAGAACATGTCAAATTTATAGTTATCATTTAAAATATTTTAATTAACATTTATTATATAAAATTCATTAATTTTTCAATTAAGAGATATTCTTTTTCTCTATCAGAACCTTAAGTTAAACAAAAGGATGTTTAAAAAAATGTTGGGGAGGAGAGTTTCATAAGCAAGTAGCTAGTTCTAACTCAGTGAGACAGCACATTTTTTTCTTCATTGTTGAAATGTGTTATCATGGAAATGAAAAATGTTCAATTTATTCATAAAAATGCCGTTATTACTATATCTACTCCTGAAAACTTCTAAGTCCATTGCAGGAGCAATGTACTAATATTATATTTATAAAGCACTTTGGAATTTATAAAATGCAGTCCATATATCTCTCGACTGTGTGGAGACAAATATCATTTTCTTCATTTTACAGCTTGAAAACTGAGGCTCAGACAAAGAGTCTATAATGAATTCTATACTCAACCAGGTGTGGCCAGATGTAGCCAGGTCTTTTCTCTCTTAATCCAGTGTCGTTCTTCCAGAGGAAGATGAACTGTGTTAAAGAGAAAATATTTGGGGGGTCTTTCACTGACATATTTTAAATCTGCAACTCCAATTGCCTTCCTGCTTCCAAAAGCCAGGGATGGTGGTGAAGTCCCAGTATAAGTACCAACATGCTTCCTTTTTCACCTATTACACGGCAGTAAATGAGAAGCTGCACAACTGTTTTTCTTGCCACACTCCCACAGTGATTTTTACAGAAAAATAATATGGGCAGGGGTGTGAGATGATTCCTGAGTTCTCTTTCAGAGCTCACATTCCGTGATTCTACCATGCTGAGAGCAGAATAAATGCACACAGAAGGCACACTGAGCAAATTAATCCACTTCAGAAAAATGTGTAGAGTGGCCTTCTTTGACAGATAGTAGCGCTGACAGCATTCCTAACGATCATTCGGAGGTTGATACAAAGTTGGGAAAGTGAAACAATTGGAATTGCTCTGATTTGCTCCATTAATAATATCCCACTATGAAATCTGCAGACTTTACTGGGCATCGCCAGGGAAAGAACACACATTTTAGCTGCCTGTCTGCTACAACCTCTTTCAAATTACTTCTCCTCCACCCTGAAACAACTTCCTCATTCTCCCCAGAGATTCACACAAATAGCTGCTTAAGGGCCAAAAGGAACTAGTTGACATTTATACTTTAAAGACCCTTTCAAGGTCTACACTAGGCAAGTTAAAAGAGCAGTGATTAATTTGGTTTGATATTTTAAGGAAATGCTTTAAGGAGGGGCAGGGTCATGAAAGGATTATGAAAGAAGAGGTGAAGACATTCCAGGTGGGGTGAAGAAATGACAGAAAAAAAAATCATTGAGAAAAGTAGGGGCTAAAAGTGTCCCTGCAAAATTGTGTTAGGCATTAGCCATAGCTGGCCTGAAGGGATAAAGAGATCAGAAAGGGACCAAGATAAAGTGTGAAAGTTACAATGGGCTGGTTAGGAAAAGCCTTTAAATGTTAACTTTATTTTTATTTTTTTCTGCTGCCTTTGGGAAAGTAGCATTTCTAACACTTCCCTAAGCAGAGGGAGGCATCTAAGAATGGAGGCTCAGATTATTTGTCCTCCATTTAAAAGCCTGCTCTCACTCTTGCCCTATAAGAATGAAAAATCATGGAACTGGGTCTCCTACATGGGTCTCAGACCCACAATTTATCTAAATGTACCTACTGTGACTTTACCAGGTCTCTTTAAAGGATGTCAGCAAGAAGGAGTATTCAAATATATGCCAACTCCAGTCTGCAAATTCTGGCCTGAACTAAGTGATACTGGGTAGCGAGAACAAGAGCTCGTACACACTGGGCTTGAACCTATGCATAAGCCTGGGGAATGGTCCTTAGTTCTCCTTGTTAATTATTTGAGAAATTAGAATGGTCAAACAGGAGGAATGTTTCTTTCAGGAACAGCTTTTAGCATCATGAAATGGCATTAGCTTGGTTTAAATAAAATTATGTTTATTAAAATAAGGTTTTAATGAAATTACTCAAAATTGATTTCACAACATTTGGTTTATATTTTCTTTCACCATTTCATTGTTCCTCCAATTAGTTAATTTGATAAATTGATGATTACTCATTAATAATTATAAAAAATCACATTTACTACCGGTACAATATGTTCATCATATGTCAGTATCGTGTCTTCAATAGACACTGATCATTTCAACAGTCTTTTATTTGTATATATTATATATATTATGGAAGTTATAAAATTAACTTTTAACTAAATTAGATAATACAATTTTTCTTGTCTAGGATTTTTTTTTTTTTAGTTTGATGTGAGTTGAATATTGACAATGATTTCTACAATGTCTTAAAATATTTGAGACTGGAAAGTGACTCAGCAGTTACAGTGCTTACCTGGCATGGGCGAGGACACAGGTTCCAACCTAGCACCAAATATGCAACTAATTGTCAGAGCAATAAAAACAAGATGGAAAACTAAATGAATCGGTTCTCTCTCTCTCTCTCTCTCTCTCTCTCTCTCTCATTGTCTCTCTTTAAAAAAATAAAATAGTTTCCTTTAAAAATTTTTTTTTGATATTCTGTAACTACAGCCAGAGAGTAAAATTAGAATCAGGAGCTCCTTATATTGAGTTTAGAGGTTTATAGATAATTACTCTCAATGTATAGCCATAGGACATAAGGAAATATCAGATAAGTATTTGGAATTTTATAGCTTGATCCTAATAGATTATTTTGTGACCTTCTGTCTAAACAGAAACAAATACAACTGCTTCTAAAGCAAGCAGAAGCTAAGTTTAATACACCCCAAGGCTGCAGGAGGAAAGCAAGTGCCCCACGGAGCTGCCCTCCCCTCCTTTCTCCTTTAACCCTTTCTCCTTTGGGGCATCAGCATAGTCAACGGAAGGATGCTTCCTTGATCACCTCACTCCAGCCTCTGTTAATATGTGTGCTGCTTCTTGTCACGGATGGAAGAAAATGGTAAAAATGATGTGGATGGACATCAGAATGCTCTCTGACTTTCACCAGAAAGCTGTGCCCTTGGCATGGTGACATCAAGCCATCTGAGCCTCTGTCAATCTTGAGTGATTCTTCTCCCCAGACTGTTACCGCATTTTTAGGACTATTCTCATTCTCTACCTGAGTGCAATATCCTGATGAGATTTTCCAAATAGACCCCAAGCCTTATATTTCTCCTTCCATTCCACAACTCTGGGACAACACTGCTATGCCCAGCTTGTCCTCTGATTTCTCTCATCAGCCCTTTTGTCACTGTCTACCTTCTGCTTTTGTGGTAATTAACGCTTGAATGCTCTTCATAGCATGTTTCCTCTTAACCATATTGCATGGAGGCCCTATTAATTCGGAAAGCCCGTGAAAAGGTCAAGCATTCTTCTTCCCCTCTTCTAGCTTCAGATAAGTAGGTTATCACCTCGGTTCAACAACACAGTTTTTTCATTGTTGACACGCAGGCATGGCCCAAAGAGTAGTAGCAGAGTGGCTTCTGGAGTCAAATCCACCTTTTTGTGAATCTAAGTGCACTCTACCTTGGTCAAAGATAAAATCTGAAAAACCTTAAGACTAAGTTCCTTTCTTCCCTAAGTGGAAATATATTACCCTGTTTTTTTGGATTCTTGTGAATGTGTAAGTGATGTAAAACATTTCTGCAACACATAGTAAGAACTCAATGAATACGAACACATGTCTCGAATCATCCCACTCAACTTTCAGTTTTCTTTTGTGTGGTCAGGCTGACGACTTAGTAGAAACATAAAGGATTTTCATCGGGGTGGTGATATGTGCCTACAATCCTAGTGACTTGGGAGTCTGAGGCAAAAAGATTGCAAGTTCAAGGCCAACTCAGCAACTTAGCAAGGCACTAAACAACTTAGTGAGCCTCTGTCCTAAATTAAAAAATAAAAGGTGCTGGGGATGTAGCACAGTGGTAAAGTATCTCTGGGTTCCATCCTCACTATCCAAAAAAGAAAAGAAAGCAAATTCAACAATCCTTTATCATTGATTTGAGACATTGCTTCTTTTATATATAAACATTTAACGTCATTCACTTTTCTTGACTATTGCTCAAATAAATGTTATCTTCTTCCGTAAATCAAACTCTTGCTCTTATTGTTCTGATTATAAGTTCACCATATTGTGTGTCATTCAGATATTGAATTTCAGTCAAATAGAACTTCTGTATTAAAACACATTTGTCTTTATAAATTTCATTGATTCTATGTCCAAAAATCTTCTAAAATCCACTTCCTGATCTCTAGACTCCTGCAAACACCCCCATATAGGTGCGTAGTCTGTATGTTTGACTTTCGCTAGTACTCTTGTATTTTTTATAAAATTCCTGAAAATCTATACATTTGTGTTCTCAGATTACCATAACATTGTTTCAAGTCCTTCCTAGCTTCTCCTCCATTTGTGTTTCTTTCTTCCCCTCTCTTGTCCTATGGTGAAATTAAGATATCTCTGTCCTTTATGTCCTTATTTAATCAACAGTTATAATGATGTTTGTGTAACTCTTAAAAAGGAAAAATTCCAATTGCCTTTTGAGAAAATTCCTTCTTATTTTCCTATGTTTTCTCATTTGGGTTGACAACACATTGAAGTCTATACAAATGTGAAAAATAAGAGTTCAATTTATTTTTTTTATTTTAAACTACTTTCATTTTTGTATTTCTTTGTTTGGAAAATTAAATAAAATTTCTTGTGCATCTTTATTCTTGAGAGTGTAGCTCAACTACCAGGTAGATAAAACAGTCCTTCCTATAACTGATGGCCATGTCTTTTAGAGAACTAAAAATGTCTAAGGCAAAGAGGATATAATTAGTTAAATTAGAGAATGAAAACAAAAACACAGAACTTCAAGGTAGGATATTAAAGGAAAAGGTAATACATGATCTCTTACAAAAGAAGAAGCTTGACACCAAGGAAAATGCAGTATTTTTTCTGATTAATAAAAGAACTACAGCTTTTGCATCTTTTTTAGCTGAAGATTCAGCTATGAATTGTGGTTTTAAATTAATGTGACTATAATTTGTTGATGGCATTTTGAAGTAGACTCTGGAAACAGCTTGTGCAATCAGTGGTTTCAGTCCTCACTCTGCTGTTAGTTATAACACTAGAAATTAAAAAAAAACAAACTCCTCCCTCAAGTTTTGATCTGTATCTTATCACATACTATCTACAGATATCAAAAAGGTATTGAGCACTAAAATCTTATTCCAAAGTAGGGATTTGCATCAGATGGACCTGATTTCCAAAGTCAAGCCTAAAACAATGGATCTACAGACCTTCCCTGAGACTATTCCATTCAAATACGTAGTTATATAACTTAGGACTACCGGTTCCACAAAGAAATTTCTCGGGTGGGATAATTTGTAAAAACTCCCAGGCCTCCTTCTTGCAGAGTGGCATGGGATGGATATGGGTAAATGACATGGCTACAAACTTGTCATTTTTCTTAAAGAAGTTATTTTCCTCCCTCTTAGCTTTCTACTCTGTAAACTGATTGTGGTGCATATCATCACATCCCTTACAGAAAGGTCAAGGAAAGGAATCCAGAGACTGCATGGGTAGCAGACCCTGCAGACAGTGGTGCAGGTGTTCAAGACACTGCTGGATGATGGGAAAGAGACAGCTTATGTCTTTCTTCCTTTTTAATCCACCCAAGTGCAAGTGCTCTAACTATTTCTCAAATTCTAAAACTGCTTTTTGGTGGCACATCAAATTCTTCCCTAACTGCAGAAAAGGTACAAAATTAGGAGTCCTCTTTGGCTCAGCCTGTCTTCAGTCTGCTCCTCAGACATGAGGATTTAAGTTTTAAACATAAGTTCTAAGCAATATCTGTATCTTATTGTTGGAGCCAATACCAAATGGCAAA
This sequence comes from Aplodontia rufa, assembly GCA_004027875.1. Taxonomy (NCBI): domain Eukaryota; kingdom Metazoa; phylum Chordata; class Mammalia; order Rodentia; family Aplodontiidae; genus Aplodontia; species Aplodontia rufa. The sequence continues at coordinate 96,606 of PVKS010000726.1, read as the reverse complement.
GCAATGGGGATGTTCCACTGATGGACCCTGTAGGAAATGAATAACTAGAAGGCAAGCAGTTTCTCTGTAGCTCCCCATACGTCTCACTATTGCTCCGACCTCAAAATAATGTAACTAGTTCCCACAAAAGGGTGTCTCACTTTTGACTTCAACCTTGCCCACAGGTAGAAAGACGTCTCTTTATCTGGTACATCAATCCTCTAAAAGTATTATTGCAGTTGGAATTATGTACTAAGTATTTAATTGCATAAATTTTTACATAAGAGTTTGGATGAACAGTTTCACAGTTTGGCTAAATACGTTCTGTGGAATACACAGAGTCATGGAAAAAATGATCCTTACATTAAAAATTTTTGACCTTTATTAGCAACCCTTTTAAAATATTTTTATGCACAGCTCTTTCTTAATTGTTCATTACCTAAAAAAGTCAGAAGAGAAAGACTGTGTTCCTGTGAATGCATAAAGGGGGATTAGATTTGTGCAATTAAGAATTATATTGTAGCTTTCCCATAAGAATATATCAAACCACATATTTTGTGTTATTTTTGCCAAGCCAGCACATAGTGACTGCCTCTTGTCATCATGCGGAGCCTTATGAAGTTACCTGCATCATCAAGGAGAACTCAGCTGCTGCTGTTGAAGAGAGCTCCTTTATGTTCAATGCTCACAGTGATATATTCCCCTAGGGTAATGCAGTTCTGTTTGCCAAAATGCCCTTTAGCAGTGAAACTGTTGCCAGGGGGGATGAATGAAAAAGCTAAGAGCATCCAGGCACCTAGTTAATGCAGGAGTACATTCTTTTGATTGAAAACCTAATCCAAAAGGTAGCCATAAAGAATACAGCATGTCTATATTCGTGTCTGTGATAGAATAAATAATAGATATGAAAGTTTGGTGACAATATATGAATCAAGGTCAAGATAGCCAGAGTTTTATGAAAGCTGTTGGCAAGTTAAAAAAAAATTAAGTCCGCATTGCAAGATTTCTTTATTGAAGAAAATATAAAATGCCACATATTAGTAAACATTTGTTTTGCATACAACCGTTGCATTGAACCATGAAGGGCATCTCAAAGTGGTTCAAATTTGGAGATAAGGCCCGAAAAGACAGGTTGGTTGTCAAATTGACTTTATTGTTGAAGAAAACAAACTAAAAATTAAGCTAAAATTGAACAGTGGCCAAAAAGAACATGGAGAAGGGACTCAGTTGGGAAAAAGCAACAGATTGGATGGGAAAGACATGAGAGTGTAAAAGGAATGCAAAGAACCTCTTTTTCCACCTTTTCCTCCTCAAAAGTGCAGCCATTTCCATACCACCTTATCTACATTCCACCCAACATGCTCCAAACCTCTAATCAACATGCCCTCCTACTTTACGGAGTGCTTGTTGTCTAGTTTTTCTCCTTAGGACATTGAACTGTGCACAGCAGGCACCAGGCCATATTTCCTTTCAGACAAATGAAAACTGACCATGTTATTGCACTTCCCTGTGCCTGAATCAAACTGTCCTGCAGCCTGATGATCTCGCTCATCTCTGCAGATTTCAGCGTGAGAGTAAGTGCAACTTTGAGCTTTGATCAGAATTGCTAATAAGAAGGAAAGTGCTCAAAGAAAAAAAACAACATATGAATAAATAACAGGAAGACCAGAACAGCAGAGAAAGGGGGAAAAGGGAATGGAGGCAGGGAAATACTAGGGAATGCATTGAAGCCAGATACATTTTATATATGTAATTCAATGTGTCACAATAAATTCCACTATAATGCATGATTATATGCACTAATAAAAGTATAAACTAGGGATGGTGCTAGGAAGAATAAAACAACATCTTTAAAACTTTGTCACCCTCTGAGTTACAGCATATACATTTCTAATTAGTGGATTTGAGAAAATAACCTGTTTCCTTTGATGTCCAATTCACAGGAATCACTATATTCCTCTACAAATCTTGTGTACATGAGAGGTTTTATTTAAGATTTATCAGTAAGGAGCTAGCTTTCTGGGGTTATTTTGCTCATCTCTATATATAAAACATCCAGAAATAATAACAGGAATTATAGTTATATTGTCAAACACCTTCATATTCCAGGTATTACACCCTATAAGTACTTCCTCCTGAATGGTATCATACTACTCTTGTAAATCTATTAATACCTATCTTCAATTTCTACTAATGCATCTTTTACAGATTTTGGATTTTTAATTTCACACAATTGAAAATAAACAATTCCCTTACTGTTTATTGTAACTTTGTCATTTAAACATATGGCAAGTCACCCAGGAGAAGGGAGGATCCTGCAGTCATCTAAGGGTTTCTTTCCTGTCCTGAACAGCTCCAACACCCTGTCTCTTTGACTCTCTAGTAAATGCTTCTGAATTACCTAAATGATTACAACTGAGGTAGGGTGGCTATCCATCAATTATTATTTATAGTGGATTGGATCCTATCAGCAATGTGTTTACTGAGTTTGTGGAGACTACTGTGCTCTAAATTTTAAATAGAAAATTCCTGGGGACATCTTCCTCTGAAATAAGAGAATGTTTGGAAATGTATGCTTTCCAGAAGTTTTACTTTTTCAACTTTCCCTAGGAATGATGATGAGAGTTACACAAATGTTCTACTAATTCTGGGATACAGCATGGCAGATGGAAACACATAAATTACAGGACACAGACTTAAGTGCAATTCCTGGGTTGATTTCTACCAATTTTGTGATTTTAACCATTGATTAACCTCTCAAAGCATCTGATTTCTCATGTATAAAAAGCCAGTTTTAATAATACTTTGCAAGGTGGTTATGAAAATGCAATCAAATGGCATAAATAACGTGCATAGTTCAGTACCAAGCACATGAAAGATGCTCAAAATATATTCAGCTCCTATTCCCACTCAATCATTTCAGATATAAGACTTACACATGTTATGCTTCTTTATTATACAGCCCAAGGAAATCATAGAACATGTCCAGTGCTCTGTTCATTGGGCTAGGGTGTTGACAGTATGGCTAGAATTCCTCTCATTGTATACATTGTAAAGTAAACTGTTAATATATTGTTATTATTAGATAACAACTTTAAACTACTTAAAAAGAGAGCTTATGAATATGAAAAGTCAACTTGTCATGGGGGTAGTGACAGAAGTTATTTGGGGCCCAAAATTTCTATGGCAGCCACCATACAAGATGGACAGGTTATGGGCCTATTCATCTCATCCATGTTTGCAGGTAGCCCTGACAGCAAACATCAGTGGAAAACAGCAGATACCATTGAACAACATGCCACTCAACATTTAGCCTTCAGCTTCCGAGATGAACTATGTGAAGCCTATGAGCGGGCTGGTGGGGAGCTGTTTCCTTTCATTATGAGACGGTGTGAGAATCTGCCTTTCCTCAGACTAGTAGTTATGTTCGAAGTGTCTCTCCCTAAAAACAATTTCATAGAATTTGCTATTATACCCCATAGGTTTGAGAATTAGTGCCAAGTTGAATGATGTAGATTTTCTTTTTAAAGAGAGAGGGACAGTGAGAGAGAGAGAGAAAGAATCAATTTTGTTTTAGTTCTTCATGTGGCTTTCATTGCTCCTCAACTTCTTTGTGTATTTGGTGCTGGGGTTTGAACCTGTGTCCTCATGCATGCCAGGTAAGCACCATAACCACTGAGCAACATCTCTAGCCCCAAGAGTGATATACATCTTATCCTTACTAATGTGTCCCCTGTCCTTTTCCCTCTCTCTCCTCCTCCTCCTTCTTCTCTGAAAACACAAGAAGAAATCATTGACTGGATATCTGTAACTAGATACTAGTTCATGTCCACTTCCCCACATCAGCAAATTTGCTAGTCTCAGTTCTCTCTCTTCATTTTACTTTTTATGCCTTCATTTTCTCTGATATGTAGGTAGTATCAATGAAATAAAAGTTTGCTTGGTCCAATACAGGGATGACTTGATCCCTGTTCTCTAAGGAAATTCTCAAAGAGACAGCAAGAGACAAGAACAGAATAATAGCATAATGCATCTATACAGACTAGGCTTACAGATTCCAGAACATTCCGAAGAGGCTCCAGGGATATCACCAGGATCCCTGATTCCTTGCTATTCATGCCTTTATTCTCCTCCCCTTGAAGGTGGGCAGGAACTGTAACTTGCTTCTAACCAAACAAGTGCAGCAAAGGTGGCAACTTGTCATTTTGACAGCCCATGTTCTAGGAGATTCTTTTCCTTGGTTTTGAGGAAGGAAGAGATGAGCTGAGGTAAGGAGCTAATGTTGGCCTCCAGATGACAGGCAACAAGACTAATCAACTGCTTACAAGGAAATAAATACTATTAATAACCACATGAGTTTGGAAGTCACTCCTTATCCAATTGAACCCCAGGTGAGGTTACAGACCTGCCAACACCTTGCTTGTGGCTTTGTGAGAATTTGAGGGCTCAACTAAGCTATGTAAGACTGCTTCCTGAACCACAGAAATGCCACAAAGTGAACCTGAGTTTTTTTTAAGCTGCTAAGTGAGTGACAACACTATCATGAGGTAATTAATGATGAATATGGAAAATACAAATAGAAAGAGAGGAGCATATTCGAGAGAGCCAGGTGATGGGAAGCAAAAATGTGTTAAGAAGTAGATAGGATCAAAGATATAACTGCAGGTTGTGATTCCTGGCACGAAGCCTCTGAAATGGAATTGAGTTTGCAGAAGTTTATTAGAAAATGCCTTAGGTCAAAACCTATGGAAGGCCCATGGAGAAATAGGTCAGCACGGAGCAGGAAGTAGAGTTGGGTTAATGGGTCAGCTGAGAACTTAGTCAACTCCATGCTGAAACCAGACAGGTCTTTAATTTTATGCATTTGACCACAATGGCTGAGCCTTGATGCCACCATAGTGCAAATGGTCATGGAATTTGAGCAGCCTCAGATAGGTCATAATCTTGAGCAGTGCAGTATCAGCTCAGGGATGCCTCCTGATGAGACAGTAATCTCATCAACTGAAGCAAGATGCCCTTCTTTGAAGAGACATCAGGGACTGGCATCTCCACATCTGCTAAAGATATGCACACAATTTAGCTAATAACTGAGCAAAAGTTGCTCCATCTACCACTTTATGTAATCTACATAGATGCTCTCTAAATCTGACACTGCTTCAAGAATGAGGTGATTTCAAATTGATGAGTAATTTTCTTCTATCGTTGGAAAGAGTCAACATAAAAAAGAAGTTTGTTTGTAGGTTGTATTAAAAGATGGTAGTAGTCTTTGTATACCAAAGCCTGTTGTTTGAGGTTCTATACTTGCTGTAGTAGCTATTATAATTATATCAAGAGCACAAATGATAGGGATATTGTTCCAAATGCAGGAAATGAGAAAAGCTTCCTGTATGGGGAATGGACTGATGCCACTCTCAGGAAAGGATATTGAAGAAAATCTATTGAAGAAACTATTAAGCATGAGCTGGCAGGCAGGGTTAAGGGGATGTACAAGAGGGGTAGTGCAGCATCCTGAGGCCAGGTGGAGCACAATGCCATTACTTTCCTGAGGTCAGAAGGATCATGGTGAGGGAGCCATAGCTTTAATCTAAAGAGACCATTACCTCTTTTTTTTTTTTTTTGATCAATTTATTTATTTTTTTTTTATTTTTTTTTATTTTTTGAACAACCTTACACGATTTTAACAAATTAATATAAAATGTGTATAAAATGTGTAAATATTCTGGATATTGCAATTATCTCCAGGAGTGCCCCCCCAATTACCCTCCCTTATCCCTCCCTTCCCTTTCCCTTTATAATTCTAAAAAAAAGGTATTAGATTGTAAAGCATTACACCTTATCTGGATTTAACTCATGTTACTAGACCAGCTTTCTCACTGTCCAGGGTCTAGTCCCCACCTCCACCTATGAGTGGAGACAATCGACCCTTAGATCTCTGGGTTAAGCTGATTTTACTCATCATGATCTCTTCCATAACCATCCATTTACCCTCAAAGGCTGCAAGGTCATTGTTTCTAATTGCTGTGTAATATTC
>PVKS010000726.1:52600-90496 GCA_004027875.1 Aplodontia rufa | reverse complement strand
TTTATACCATTACCTCTTTAATAGTAAAGAAGTTTTGGCTTTCGATAGACACTTAAAAGAATAAGCCTGTGTCTTTCCTTTCCCATCCTCAGAACTTGTGCCAATACCTCCCAACCAAAGCCAAAAGGCAAAATGACCAACTGACACATTCCAAAGTGGCCCATCTCCCAGCCACTGAGCAGTGTGGAGAGTAGATCTGTACAGATAAATTGCAGAACGGCAGCACTGGATAAGAATGGAAGGAAAGTATTTTAAACTAAGGAAACAGCATGAGTAAAAGCAAAGACAAAGGGAATTGCAGAATGTGTATAAGCAATAATCAGTACTCTGATGTAATGGAGCATGAGTACCTCAGGGTATAACTTGAAATAAAGCAGACTTGGATCAAGAAGGAAGGAAGGGGATACAGGTCCAGATGTTTAAGCTTAAGTCTCACATCAGGGAATCTGGCAGAACCTGGCAAACTAGGACAGGGTTGATTGCCACATTATAATCTCACTGTCTAATCCCAACTTTTCACTTCAAAGAGTCAGTCCTGGAGTTTTCCCTGAAGTCAGGAGAAACCTGGACTGGTGATTTTCTGATATTTAGGTAATATGTATAGATTTGCAGAGAGCTATCCCTGCTCAAGTTCTACAGACTCAGTTACTTAATTTCTTCATCAGAGAAGGCCCTAGAAAGACTCCTAATCATTGGTCTTGATCACTGTGATCTTCCTCCAGTATTGAGGGATGGAAGAAGCCTGCTGAATGAGGTATTCCAGGTGCTTTCACATCACGTCATGTGGGAAGAGTCCTTAGTGTGGCATGAAATCACACAAGCATGTGTTGCAGCTAATTAATTGGATGACAACCAGTCCCTCAAGTCTTTTCCAACATTATTGCTTTTCTGGCTTTTCACACCCCGCATGTCAACATATTTCCTCAGTCTGTTAGCTCACTCTTTTACTAGCTATCTAGCATTAATTTGCCAACAGATTTTTTAACATTTCTCTACTCGTTTTGATTGTTTTGCCTTCTTTGATATTTGTAACATCTCCTGAGGCAAGATTTCCTCAGAATTCGATTGGTATACAGCTCCTCCACCTTCTGGAAGAATTTCTCCATGCATAGCAAGTCACATTTTTAGAATGACAACATTTTCCTTTAGAAATAATGCTGTTTTATTTTTATGCTTTCTCCTTTCTTCAGAACAGGAAATCACCTGCATTAGGAAATTATTTGGTACCAAGCACTTTACGAGGTATACAATGCCATATGTAATTATTTTTGAGCTTGCTTGCCCCACAAATATCTTAAAGAAACTGTCTTGTTGTTGTTATGGTTCTGAGCCATAATATACTTTGTGCAACATCGCATAAATAAAATGTTTCAGAGCCAAGAATTAAATGCAATTCTTCCCTAAATCCAGAATCCATAGTCTATTCTCTTATGTTGCTCTTTGCGGAGTACTCCACCATTCTCCCTTGCTCGCCACAGTTGCTAAAAATATTCTGAGAATGGTTATTCTCAGAAGAACTAGAATCATATGAATCTTGAATATTTTAATGCGTATCAGTCATTATTATCTCTTTCAAGGATATTTACATATAATGAGAAATCTTACCAAAAAAACTCCAAGAGATGAATTTTGGAGGGATTTTAAGGCACTATAATTGGTCACAGAGGTTGCTTTGAAAAAAAAGTCTTTGGTGGTATTTAGAGTTTAATAGGCAAATCTTTCAACTAATTGTTTCATATGTAAGAGTAACTAGACACTAAATATTTTGATATGTATGGAAGGTAACTATTTTTTTCTTTTTATCTTTCTGAATAGGGGAACACTTAGTCCTCAATTTTTCACCATGGTATTAATTCAGTGATGAAATCCAAGCGCCATCAACTACCAAGATGCCCGCTGGCAGCCCTGGCTCCAGAGCCTTCTACACAGTGACACATGACTTGAGAAGTTATGTGACAGACACGCTAGGGTGTCTTCCTCAAACAATAAAAGACTATGATTAGGATTATAAATTACTCTGTCTTATGAAGAAGTCCAATTCACGATAGATTTCTTTTTTCCATCAGGACTCTAGCTTGGAACATTTCTGAAGGGAATGTTGGTGCCTCAGATACCCTCCAGACAATTGTTCCATCTCAAAGTGGTCTTGAAGGGGAAGTACTTACTAGGAATCCCTAGAAATGTATTCCTTTTTCTCTTGATCTTTAGGACTGCAAAGATACACCATGAAAAGCAAAAAGGTTGCTCCACAGTGGATTCAGGTGAGAATCGCTATGATGAATCTATTAGAACAACTGCCTGTTCCAGCCTGATCATGGATTCCAACACAAGAATGGTAGAGGAGTGAATAGAACAGAGCAAGTTCTCATAGATGTATGTTGAAACAGTGAATAAATGATGAACTTTTAACATTTATTCAATATAAAGTTAAAAATGAAAATAAAAAATAAATTATCTACCCATAAGGAGGTCATAGCTGAAAAGGGGAATAAACTATTGAATTGAAGAAAATCCATAAATCATTCTCACATACTCCATAACGCATATTACGAAACAGACAAAGCCAGTCTCCATCCATTAGCTGAAATTATAGGCTTAATTTTCTAAGGGGAAAAAATTTAGGGAAAATGAAGAAGAGAGTTTAATAAAACATTATATGTTCTTTTTTTACATACTTATTGTTCTACAAATCTATCTTCTATTTAAAATCAAGTTGTATTTAGTATAAAATATAGGAAGGTCAAATTTATAATTATGTGGGTCCACAAATTATCACAAAAAGAATAAACCATGTAACTATCATCTAAGGTGAGATATAGAATATTACAAGCACCCCAGAAGCAGCCCTCGCTTCATTTCCCCATCACCGATCAGCTCATTCTCATAAGTAAACATTACTCTTTCACTGCCAACATCACAAATTCACATTGCCTCTTTTTGGTCTTTATATAAAGTACTTATCATTACGAACCCTTTTGTTTTTCTGGCTTGATTTCTCCAATATTTTGCTAGGGATATTCATTCCTGTTGCTGTGTTAGCTGATAATTCTTTTCTTCTGTTGCTTTTGTTCTATGCTGTTCCAGCATGAATATTCTGCAATGTACTTTTATTATACAGTTGATGAACAATTTACTTTCCATTATTTTGGTTAATGCTATCATGAATATTCTTAAACTGATTTTTTAGTACTCAAATGTCTGAAAGTGTGTGTGTGAGTATATGTGTATGTGTGTAATAGACTTAATGTATAGAATTGCCAGAGAGTAAGTGATCTACCTATCTTCTTTATCTACCAATCTAGTCAACTTTGTAAATAAAGACAGTTTTTTAAAGTGCTTGCAGTTACTGGCACTTTATACAGTACTTTATCGGACTCTAATTTTAGTAACCTGGTGTGCATGACACAATGGATGATAAATATCATTTTAATTTCCTGATGACTAATGTTGCCAAATATCTAGATAAACTCTTTAACAATTTAAATATTTATGTGTGCATGAAATGTCCATCCTGCATTCTCATCACTTTTTCTATTGTACAGAAATTCTCTTTTATAATGAATGATTATATATGAAAAATAAGTACTTGTCAATTATAATATATATAATCAATTATATGCATGTAATACATTTTAATTATATTCTCCATTTTGTGGCTTCTTTATACACTTTTCCAAAAATGTCCTTTGGTGAACTAAAGTTCTAATATCAATGTACTTTAATCTACCTATCTTTACCATTACTGACATTGCAATTTACCACTTTACTTTTATCCCCTTAGTGTTTGTGTAATTGAGGTGTATACTATTCTCATTCACCAAACCTAATATCTTTATTATTTAAATGGTTTATTTATGAATTGATACTTAATACAATTACTAATACATAGGTATTAATTATTTTATTGATTTTCATTTTTGCTCCTTGGATTCTTTTTTTTACTGCTTATTTACATATGCTTGTTTGTAATTTTGTTGAACTATTTTCTCTTCCTTGGAAGAGTCATATTACACATTTCACTTAGTTCTTACCCTATTGATTACAGCTTGTGTTTAATATGTTAACCTCTAAAGGAAAGTGCCCATTCTCTGCATCAGTCAACAACCTTGAACTAATTAATTATCATCCTGAGCTTTGTGTTCTTGTCATCAATTTATGTCTAATTATATTTTAAGTCTCCAGGAATTTATTATTGTTGTATAAAATCAGCATTCTTCTAAGATATACTTACATTTTTACTATTAAAATTAGAGTTCATTCTCCATGAATCTCTAAATATCTTTCTGAGACTGCTTCCTTTTATCTTCTCTTTCTCTTCTCCTCTCTTTTCTTTTTGTGATATAGGTCTGCCATTTTTAAGATCTCTGTCTTTGTTTGTATAAAACTGTCTTCATTCTAACCAGCATGTTTAAAATGCATTTTGAATATTATGTATTCTTATTAATATATAATTTTTCTTTTTCAGTTACTATGTGCCATTCCTTAAAAACATCATTTTGTTAGATTAGCTGTCTGCCCTACTGCTTCCCCATAAATTCTAGGATACTTGGAGGTGTAGGGAAGGGGATGGGGAGGGGGGGGGAGGGTATAGGAAGAACTCATAGGAGTCTGGAGATTGGGAAGATGGGGGAACCATCCCAGAAGCCGACGCCATTCCTCCACAAGCTACCCATTTAACAAATGAGTTCTTCTGGGGGAAACTGCAACAGGTGAAACCCAAGGTGGTTTATCTTTGCTTTGGCATTACCCCTGGATAACAAAGTTTATATACATTGATTGCTACTGTTTTGATAATGTTTCCCCCTCAACTGTATCTCTATATACTTCTAATAAAAAAATTTTAAAAAACATCATTTTGTATTTGGCTGCCACAATTTCTGTTGAGAAATATTAAGTCTCAGCCTTAGTGTTGCAATTTCAAAAATGTGTCTTTATACCTAGAACACTTTCGAGATAATAATTTTATTCAAGCAGTTTTATTATGATTATATCTAGAATTATTGTTGGCTTTACAATCTTGTTTTACATTTATTAGTTATCTCTCCAAATACTGCCTCAGCTCTACTTTCCTACTTTTCCATCAAACACTGGATATTTTCTTTCCTTTTGTACCTGCTTATTCTATTCTTTTTTTTTTCATGTAACATCTCAAAGGTGATGTGAAATAACCACATTATCTGACTTTTCTACATGTCCACTTCCATTGTTTTCATTAGTTCTGTTCAGATACACACACACACACACACATATATATATATGATATTATATATATAATATTGTGGTTCATTGGCATAATTATGCAAGCATGGAATGTAATTTGTTCTAATTCAGACCAAAACAATGAAAATTAAAAGAAAACAGGGGGAAAGAAGATTTCATTGCCTTTTAACAAGTTTCCTGGGGGCGTCACTCAGAATTAGAAAATTTACACAGATGAGTGAGGCCCTGAACTCCAACCCCAGCACAAGCAAAAAAAAAAAAAAAAAAAAAAAAAAAAAAAAAAAAAAAAAAAAAAAAAAAAAAAAAAAAAAACAAAGAAAGAAAGAAAAAAAGAAGTTACCAGTTTTACCAGTTTAGATCATTTGGTGTTCAATTACAAAACTGTTTATTTTTTACTAAGTTCTATAAATTCTAGGTGAAAAATTACATAGATAAATTGAAGCTGTCGACAAAATTATATTCTATAGGGAAACATTGCCTTTATCTCTAATGTGCAGGTAAGCTAGGGAAAATCATCACAATTTCGTGATGCATAAAATTCCAAAACTTTGTTCCAGGCGTTAAGAGGCATGATCTATTTCTGGATTACCCATTTAACAGGGCTTCTCCTCGTTAGTTGGCTCTGAACTTCAATTTTTATTACCCTATTTACATAAATCTATAGAAAGCTGTTTAGCTCTTCACTCTCTTAAACATTAATAGTCACATCAAAGAAAATAATGGTACAGAATGTTTGGTTTACCTTTCTGGGCACCTCTTCTTCTCTGGACACATTATCCAAACACATTTACATTATCTTTGTATTTCTATGATTGCCTCAAAGTATTTATATTTAATCCAAGCCTTCTAGTTGTTCTCAGTAGATTTAGTCTGATACTTTTTATACCACCGTTGCCATAAACAGAGTTACCTTTGTACCTTTTGTTTTAAATTAATGACAGCTTTAGGTTAAATCATCTGTTTTGGATGTATCGTTGTAAACACATAACTCACCTGTGAGTACAGGAAGGTTGGCCAAAATAGAAAATGTTAACTCTCAGGTAGCAGAGCCCAGCTCTACTGAACACAATACGCAGCAAACATCTACCGTCAAAGAGCTCAAAGTGAAATGATGCCATTACAAAACATCTGAAGAACACACATCCCAAAAGTTATTCTTTTAAACTATGCCAAAATCATTTATAATCTTGGAAGAATTTTTTTTGCCCACTGGCAGGAACATTCAGCAGAAAATACTTTGGGGATGTTTACAGAGCAAAACCCTAGAGGAAGCTGTGCTTTTAGTGTCCTTGTGTATTTGTAAAAATGCAAATAGAAAGAACTAAAGAAAAAAAAAAAGTAAAATGAATTAAGCATTTGAAACATTTGCCAGGATAATCTACCTTTGAGTAGCTAGCAAAAAGAATGATGCCTATCGTACTACTACCAACAAATAGTAACAACAAGAACACACACTTAAAGAGCACTTCCTGCAAACCAGGGACCCAAGGTCCTTGTGAATACACCCTCCTTAATCTTCTCAATAAGCGTCTGAAATAGCTGGGGGTTGTTTACCTTAAAAATACAGAAGATGAAACTCAAAGATACTGAGGGGCTTGATCAAGGTCATGCAGCTCATGAACTGTAAGCCCATTTGGCCCTGGAGCTCTACTCTAACCACTGGGATAAAAAGCATCTTTTTATGAAATAACCAAGCCACCATGCAATGATGTGGCAAAGCGTGATGCCACTAAAGGATGGAGACACAGAGAAAAGAGTTTGGAGATGCATGCTAGTTAAATTTCTATCATTATGACAAGTACCTAAAATAAATAACTTAAAAAGAGGAAAATGCTTATTTTGGCTCCATTATTTCGGGGCCTATGGTAAGGCAGAACACCATGGCAGGGAATATGTGGTAGAGCAAAATGCTTACCTCCTGGTTTCCTAGAAAGCAAAGGGAGGTGGGGGGGATGAGAGACAGGAGAGAAAGGAGAGCTAGGGACAAAATATGCCCTTTAAAGGCATGTCCCAGTGATGTCCTTCCTCCAAATAGGCCCCCACCTTGTGAGGTTTCCACCACCTTCCAGTGGCCTGTTCAGCAATGGGTTAATATGAGAAGGAGGTCTGAACCCTCATGATACAATCACTTCCACAAGGTCCCAGCTCTGAACACTGTATTAGGGCCCAAACTATCAACACATGAGCTTTTGGAGCACATTTCAGACCCAGACCTTAAGCCATGACAAGATTTAATTCAGATTCTTACTGTCCTAATTCCCCCGATCTACGGACCAGCCTTACCAAGAGATGTCCCTTATGCTGATACTGCCCACTTGTGTGTGTGTGTGTGTGTGTGTGTGTGTGTGTGTGTGTGTGTGTGTGCTTACGTGTAGGGGGAAGCAGTGTAAATACTTACAAGGAAAGCAAGGTGGTTTTTCATCTAAATCAGCACAACTATGAGTGGGAATGGGGAAAAGGATCAGTTAAACCATGGTCTGTGATCTTTGTGGATTTCTCTGAGAAGTGAATGTTAAGGATTTGAGCTGAAGACTCCATACTGAATTCTCAGACAAGAAACACACACACACACACACACACACACACACACACACACACACGCAAAATAGGTCAGAAACAAAAGGATTGATATTAGAGTGGACTGTCAAGCAATAAGCAATGGTAGCAATGATGTTTTCCAAATAAATGCCTGATCAAATGACATAGCAAAATTTTCAGTTCACTTAACTCCAGTGATATAAAAGCAAATGAAAGACCTTTGTGCCCACGCTGGGTAAGCAGTGGAAGCCCATCCTTCTTTATTGAATGGCATGGAATAATGTCTAGTCTGACAAGTACCTATGTTATCAGCATTATTCTATCTTTATAAATTAAATAACACTTTCCCTGATCAGGTAACATCACCCATATTCTTTCCTAAACATCAGAAATTATCTAAATAATTTTTAATTGAGCATAACTAATCTAATTTTAGAATGAATTAAAAACTTAATTGTGATAACTACTCATTACACAAATTACACTGGCAGACATATCTTGTTATGTTTCCATGAATTTCTTCCTGAAGTATAGAACATACTAAGTATCACACTCAGGAAGTATAGAACACACAAAGTATCATAATCAGTTTCTTATAAACTGAGCACCACAGTTTCAGCACCAGGCAGGAGCTGAACTACCATAACCATCGTTCATTTGACTAGCCTATTTTCTTTTTAGAAGCATGCTTTAGTAGGAATGCAAACCCAACTGTTATTGTCTTAACCTAATTAGGTCTATTTATAAGGCATATGGCTTAATAACTATTCGTTAATAAAAGGAATATAAAATAATAAACTGTATAAATGTTAATATGAGGGTATGAACTCAAGAATTCGTTAGTAAAACAACTCCTACAGAATAGACCTCTAAATCCACCCCTGTGTTTGGCTTCTCCACATCAACTCACTGTGCTGTTCTATGATCCACAGTTGCCTATAGGAACCTTGGCTAACATCTTACTTTCAATTATTCTGTGTACTGAGCTGCTCTCAGTCAATCTGGGATGGAAACAGGGATTTACATGGTCTTCTGAGCTGTTCATCTCAGTCCCTTTAAAAAATCTGTTATCTGTATATGTAAGTTCTATGGTGCTTCTATATTTGACTTTTTGTTCCAATTAGAATTTTGATGGAGATCCAGTTATAGTTCTTGTCCTAATAAATATTCAAATTCTAGGCAAAGTGTGGACAATTTTTGGTATTCTGTTCATGTTAAATTTGTTCATTTCTTTGGATACCTTAGCTTTTCCAGAATCTGAAAGGAAAAGGTAACGATTATCAGAAAAGAAAAATTTCTTATGACCAATGCACATAATATAAATAACTTTTTACATAGATACAATGCAATATATCTTGTATTCATTTTGTTCTCACTGCTCTAAGCTCTCTATAGTAAATGCCTGAAGATGTAATATGTTTAATTTCCATTATAATGTACTGGCAGTATATTATAGGTGACAGTTTTTAAAATGGTTTCTCTGCTTTTAGTTTGTGTTCCATTGAAAGAGTAAAGAATGATTCCTTGATGTTTACTGCCATAGAGATTTAAAGCAAGAGAAATATGACATAGTAGATATATGCAGCAGAGGCGCACTTATATATCATCATTGTGTCATTCGGTTTCCATGTTTAAGCCATTTACATGCATTACTAGGAATACATTTTGAAATGATGGAGACATTTACAATATGGTACACGATGCAGAATATACTTTTTGTGAACTGAATAAATATTTTTCTAATAAGCTTTGACTTATGATATGCCATACTAAGAAATAACATATGCTTTTATTTCTAGACTATTTTATACCTTAGTTTTAACTTTTGTATTGACTTACCCTTGTGTGAATGTCAAAACTGAGGTGCTCTTTCCAATTTGCCAGACTTTAGGCTTAAATTTTGAGCTATATGTATTTAATATAATTCAGTTCATATCATTTTCCTGTAGTATTAATTAATAATAATTACATAAATAACTGTGGATACTACAAGGAGCAGAGTGAATCCATGTACAACAGGGAGTAGATGCTGTGCTACTAAGGAGTTCACATCTGGTCCTTAATCCTGAAACAAAAAAGCCAGCTAACTTTAGCCAGGTCAATTTCATGCTATTTCCCAGATCTCTCCCTGGACCCTTGACTTACTGCTATGTACTCACTGTACTGGGCTCCACCTCTCTGTCTGACTTTTTGTTCTGCTATTGTATCCTTTACTGGGGTTCCCTGATTCTCCCTTTCTTTAACAACATCATAGTCTTGTAAATGTATATGGTATTACCTAAATATCAGTGAGATCTGTCAGGTGCTCCCAAGCCTTGTGCTACATTAGTGTCTGACTAAAGAAAGTGATTTAGATAATGAACTCTTAAAATCTATATGCAAAAATAAAAGAATCGCATAAAGTAAAGCCACCTGGTTACAAAGAAATGTTTTGACTCTCTGTGAGGCAAGCTGGATGCCCATCTATAGGGTGAGAATGTATCCATTTAGGTTACCTTTGAAATGGGAAAAGTAAAGATAGGAAGATAAAGAATGATCCAACCAATAAATGAAAGTGTTCTTACCTACAAGCTTAAATTAGGAATTAATTTTCAAGATTGGAAAAACCAACATTTTGAAATAGGAAGTACTTTACAGCATGTGTAGACTTCAAACCTGGAAGCCTAGAAACTGAAGACCAGGAGCACACCAAATGGGTGAACTCTGGCCATTGAGCAGTTGAGCCAAGTGTGAAATAAGGAAGGTGAGGACAGCAGATTCAGCAACAAATGTGCAAATTTGGAGCACCTCAGGGAAATTTATTTACAAGGCTCTGAATAACATTGGCAAGTTGTCTCCTTTTTAAGGACCAAAGAGAGTCCAGACCCTGTTTCAGGCTTTTCACAGGCTTGAAATCAGAACATTTATATACAAATCCCAGATCAGCTCCTTATCTGTGGGCATACATCAGATACTTAAACTGGTTAGACTTCCATTTTCTCCTGGATAAAATATGGACAATAAAATCACTTCTATACCTCCCACAGCACCATTGAGAGAATCAGGTGAAATAATGGAACTGCAGGTACTTGGTGGGGAGAGACAGAGCTGTTATAAATATAAGGTGCTGTCATTATTCAGGCAAAACTATCTAACCAAGAATTCCTTTTTGAGTTGATTTTCATTTTGAAATGTGTTGTGAGGCTAATGTCTGTGTCAATGAGGAATATAGCAATATCTGCTGAGAAACACAAAGACCAGTATCAGAAAACCCATTAATTAACTGTCCATTCACCTATGCAGGTGTGGACAGAAAGTCAATAAAGGCATGCATATAAAAGCCAAGTTTCCCACTAAAACCACAGAGCAAAGAGGAAATTGTGTTGAACAAATAATTGCACAAATCATGTATTTTCCTGGTTCATAGTCTAGTGATCCTTGCTTGTCCATTATGTGTGTGTACATGTAGCACATTTCACATAATAGAAAAGTAAAATTTGTATGTTACTCCATAAAATAGAATTATCTTTTGAATAGAATAAATATCTATTAATATTTATATATGCCTTTAGGGTTTGTCAAATTCTTACAATTCCCTTGTTAGTCTCTTCATTGTTTCAAGTGCATTTAAAAGCCAGCTATTGCACTGGAGCAATGGCTCAGCAATTGGAGAGCTTGCCTGGCATGTGTAAGGACCCGGATTTGAACTCCAGTAGCACACACACAGCTAAGTAGTACAGAAACAAAAAACAAATGAAAAAATAAATGAAATTGATATTCTCTCTTTCTTTCTCTCTCTCAAAAAAAAAAAAAACCCAGCTATCAATAATGGTATGGATGTATGGATATGCAGTGATGCCACCCATTGGCATCGGCATATGCATTTACATGTAGACATGTAGAAAAGTTTCACAGTGATTCCATGCTTCATGTCTGGATGGTAAGCAAGTTGGAGTAACTATGACTGCAATATTAATAGTCAAGTAAATGGCATCAAACAGAGGCCAAATGAGATCATTCCAATTCCTCTGTGTACTTCAGCCTTTTCCCATCATTTCCTCATCTAACAACAGAGACAATAATGGTATTTGCTTCTAAAGAGTTTTTGTGAACCAGTTGTCATAATTCATATAAAGCAATTAGAAAAGTGGCACATCATTATTTGAAAAGTTTGTTAAAACTTTCTGAGATCTTAATAGTGGAAGACTAATAAGAGGTCTGTAGCTTGAGTATGGATCAAAGCAGGTTTTGAAAAATATTCCATTTTTTTTAAAAGGGGTACTTTAAGCATGAGTATGAGCAAGTGAAAGCAGGCTTAGCGAATGTTGCAGTCCTAGGATATACAACAGCAAGCAATGGGAAGGGATATTGCAGTAGAATGGTTCAAGAGTGGAATCTGAGAAGACCCAAGAAAATATCAGTGATGCTGTGGGTTAGAATAAATCCCAATTTCAAAGACCTAAAACAGCTGAGATCTTGTCCCATAAGATTTACTATACTGAAGAAGTTCATGATGGACATGAAGGAGGAGGTATTTGTTACTGTTGTTGTTTTGAGTTTTTCAGGGATGAGACTGAACCCAGGGCTTCACCCATTCTAAGCAAGCACTCTGTCACTGAGTTAATCCCTGCTCATGAAGGAGTTTCTATTCTCCTCTGTCCAAGAAGCCTTACTTTCCATAGTGAAGGACATAACTTAAATTTGAGCAGAATTTTATTTTTTTTTAAAGAGAGAGTCAATTTTTTTTCATTTGGTTTCAATTTGTGTACGTGGTGCTCTGTTTGAACCCAGGTCCTTGCACATGCCAGGCTAGTGCTCTACCACTGAGCCACTGCTCCAGCCTCCATAGTTTAAATGTCATTGGGGTAAGCAACACTTTGATTGTGCTCTAGCTTATGGACAGAAAATTCGGTTTTTAGTAGCTGTCTGAGCCTAATCTAAACAGGGTAGCAGATGAACTGACCGCATCAGTGCTACCATCCACCAACCCCACTACATTATCACTGTCCTTCATGTCCTGTTTCCCTCCCTCCTCAATTTATATTATGATCATATCCTCGCATATGCTTTTCACTCTTGAAGATTTTTCCTTGTATTCTTCTACCTAGTAAAACCTTTACCTGAGTTAAATTAATTCCCCATCTTTTTAGTGGTAGCATTAGATAGCAGGTTATAACTGAAGGTGGCCTCCCTACTGTGCTTGTGGGCTCACTATGCATTGGACAGCTGACTTTTGGTGGGTCCAGTCCTTACAGCAGCTCAGCAATCCTGCTCCCTGCTTTATTTACTCCCTCAGACAATTACTGCAAATCCTTATGCCTCCAATATCCCTTTTACACAGTCTACACTCTTAGCTCATTAGTGTGACTTTTATATCACCTAAAAAGCAGAAGCAATCAGAGGGTACTTTGTCATTCTTTCCCCAACAAGTCTGCAAGTGTACTTAATTCTAAAGTGGCATGCTGTTTCTTCAAGCGTAGTAATGTGGATGAACTCTACCAGCTACTAAATTCAGCCCCTGCTTTCATGTACTTAATTCTATGCCTGTTTGCTATTCAAAGAAATCGCTCTAATAATCATCCACTTTTTCTTTAATCTTCAGATTTTCCCCTACTACCAGATAATTACTATCAACATAAAAACTTGAAGAAGTCTGCCTTCTTACAGAAAAAATATTCCATGCTCCCGTCTGGCTGGCTGACACCATTTCTGGGGATTTTGACAGAATATTTTCTTAAGTGCTATCAATCCAGCTGGCTCCAAGTCTTCTTCCCCCTTGGGTCTTGAATGTGTGAATGCTCCAATCGGGTTTTGTTGTCAACAGAGTAGCTCTTGACTTCTTAGATCTGAGTCCAGTAATCAACTTTCAGTCCTCATCTCTCTGGTCAGCATCTGATCACTACCTTATCCTAAGTTATCCTCATCTTCTCTTGGCTTCTGGGACAATAGTCTTGCTCCTTCAAAGCATATTTTGGTGGTTCCTTCTATCTCCCCAGCTTATTTATATGACAGTGTCCTGAGACTCACACCTCAAACCTCTTTTCTTTGTAGATCCACAATCTGGGTGAACTTCCTCAGTTTCTGAGTTTAAAACACCATCTATGCCCCATGCTTCCCTAATTTATAATGCCAGTTCCAACTACTATCTTAAACTACCAACATGTGTATCCATTTACTAATGTAAAATCTCCACTTACATACTTAACACACATTTAAATTTAATACTAAAATTTAAAATTAAATTTAATAAAACCATATGCTTGATTCCACCCCCAATCCTGCTCCTCTGTTTATATTTTCCATTTTAGAAAATCAGAATTCTATTCTATTAGTTGCTTGGCCAAAACTTAGAATGTGAATCTTGCCTTCTCTTTTTCTCATCTCCACATCTAATAATCCATTAGCAAGTCCCAAGAGTTCTACCTTGAATTTTTATCTAGAATGTGATGACTCATACCACCATCTTTCCCCAGGATTATTGTAGTAACCCTGTCTTTTTATTATTATTATTATTATTATTATTATTTTAGAGAGAGTCAATTTTATCTTTCTTCTTTTTAAATCTGTGTTTTATTTTTTCTCCACTTAGTTGTGCATGTGGTCCTGGTGTTTGAACCTAGGTCCTCATGCATGCTAGGCAAGCAGTCTACTGCAGAGTCACTTCTCCAGTCCCTTTTAGTGACCTTTTTAAATGGTCTCCCTACTTCTACTCTTATTCATTTACAATACATTCTTTTTAAAAAAAAAAAGAGAGAGGGATAGCGCGAGCGAGAAAGAATCAGTTTTATCTCGTTTTTTATGTGGCTTTCATTGCTCTGACACTTCACTGTGTACATGGTGCTGGGGTTCAAACCTGGTTCTCACACATGCCAGGCAACTGCCCTAACCACTGAGCAACTTCTCTAGTCCCTACAATAAATTCTTAACAAAACACTGACCCACAGTCCTGGCTCATTTTTATTTTTTATTTTGAGACAGGGTCATACTAAGTTACTTGGAGCCTTGCTAAGTTGCTGGCTTTGAACTTTCAATCCTTTGGCCTCAGTCTCCTAGCCATTGGAATTACACATATGAGCCATCGTGCCTAGCTCACTGTGCCCACCTCAAAGTATCTCTTTAAATTGTGAGATAGACCAATCAACACTTCTCAAAATTCTTAGATAACTTTCATCTTAGAAAGAAATTATAATAACATAGAAAACCGTATAGACACATACACACACACACACACACACACACTTTTGCTCACTTTAGTCCTGTCATTCTGTATTATTGATGCTGCTTTTATTTATCATGTCTGGAATACTCTTCCACAACTGCTTTAGTTACCATTGCTGAATAACCTAACATTATCCCAATTCTCACCAGTATAAAATAACCACCAGTTTATTTTGCCATGACTTTGTGGGCCAGGAAGGGCCTGAGCAGGCAGTTCATGCAGGTTTTCTGTATTTGGGAACTCAGGTGAGGCTGTTAAACAGGACACCTACATGTGGACTCTCCAGAATGGTGGTCTCAGGGCAGCTGGATATTTTACACAGCTGCTAGATTCCCTCACAGGGAGAATCCCAGGAAAATGTGGGAACTAGGTGGGCTTTAATCACACTAACTTACTCAACTCACTATCGTTTCCAACCGAGTGGAGAAAAAAGGAACTTCTTGAGATTTTCAATGAGAGGATTGTCAAAAATCTAGGGAGGCCCAGTATTGGGCCATACACCTGTCGTGACACAGGAGGTTAAGGCAGAAGGTTTGCCAGTTTGAGCCCAGCCTCAGAAACTTAGTGAGGCCCTAGAAACTTAGTGAAACCCTGTCTCAAAACAAAAATTAAAAGGGCTGGGGATGTGTTCAGTGGTTAAGCATTTCTGACTTCAATATCTGGTACAAAAAAAAAATCTAGGGAAACAAACTTTAAAATGTACCACACTGAAACCTCAATATTTGAATGGTTCCCTTCTCAAATTTGTTAGATTTTTTGCTCAAATTACACCTTATCAGGAGAAGTCTTAACCTGACCACCATCCTTAGAACAGTAAATCTCAACCAACTTCTATCTTTGGCAACCCTCCTTAGTCTCCCTCCCTACTTTAATTTATTCTGAAGCATTTAATACAATCTTTCACATATTTTGTTTTATTATTTGTATTTCCTCCCTTACTAGATGTAGCAGTAAGCTTTTGTCACTTGCATATGAAAGACATAATTTTTGGCTTTTCTATAATTATTGAATATCTTCTTTACTATCAGAAGGCAAGTTCCTTAAGGACCAGAATCAAGTGACTTTTATCTTTATTTCCCATTGTTTAGGAAACTGCAAATTGTGGATGTGGATGTTTTAATGAATGAAGACAGAAAAAGGCAATCTATGTCTTGTAGGTGGTGTCAGAGTCTGCTCAGATGGGTCTAATAAAATGCCATTGACTGGATGGAATCAAAGCAGACTTTTATTTTTTCATAGCTTAGGATACTAGAAAGTCAAAGTTAAAGTTCTGACTGACTTACTTGTTCAATACGATCCTCTTTCTGGCTTGCAGAGAGCTGTTTTCTCACTCTGTCCTCAATGTGACAATAAGAGACAAGTCTTTCTCCTTGTAAGGCCACTGGATCTGTCAGATTAGAGCCCACTCTTAGGACCTCATTTAGCCTTAATTACTTCCTAAAGACCCACCCTCCAAACACAGTCATTTTGGAAGTTAGAGTTTCCGCATTTCAATTATGGGTGGATAGGACTCAGTCCATAGCATAATGGTCCAATCATGTTCTTAGTTTATTTGCTGCAAAATGTTTATAGAGGAAGATAATTAATTAACACTAATTAGCTATGCGTGTTATGTGCATATATGTGTGTACACCCACACATACACAATACAACATTCTTATCCTCTTAGGTTGAAAGGCCAACCAAAGTAGACTGGCAGGATAATATATTCAGACCCCAAGTGCAAAAGAAACAGATGTTCTGAGCTGTTCACACTATGTTAGGTTGCTGCACGTGTGAAGGATGAGAGGGCCCTGCCTGTGTGAAGCCAGGTCTTCTGTCTTCCCATTCGCTGAAGAGCATCAGCTCTTTTCTTTATAGTTAACTCTTTTTTTGCAGTACTTTTTAACCTCTTACTTGTGTCTCTCTATGCAGCTCATGCTATTAGATACTGTACTTTTGTACACATTAATTTTCTAGTTCTCTATTACCAAAAGTTTATTTTTATCAATTATTAAAAGACGATTCTTCTAGCTCAGTGTTTGTCAGGAAACTACAGTCTCTGTACTCAATTATGTTTGTGAGCATTGGGTGGCAAGTGCCACTTAGAATTGATGAATTTACTGACTTTCTTTTTAAACCACTGGTAATTTGGCAGAATCTTTAAGGTTTTGCCATAAATGTATTAAACCATTTCCCACTCATCGTACTAAAAATCTGCTAATATTAACTATTTGGTTGTTGATCTATCTTATAAAGTCCTTAGTAATTGATCCTCTACACATTCCACAGAGTATGCTTCATTAAGTTTTATTTTTATTAAGAATTTGACCATTTTGGCTTTTTATCTTTTTTGCAAAATTTTAGGTCTTAAGAGCTAGCAGAAAAATGAGAGAAATTTTAACTTACTGAAAATAAGATATTTTGTTTTTCACATGAAAGTTTAAGCCAGTGACAATGAAGTAATGATGCAAGGTGTGTGTGTGTGAGAGAGAGAGAGAGAGCGAGAGAGGCAGAGAGAGAGAGAGATTGGTTGATGAACAATAGATTGATTCCTGGACTCCTGGATTCCATTCTAATTGGGAAATATGTATAAAAATAATGAGAAGTAAAAGCAGGAATTGTTAGCATTGTATATTTGCTGCAATAGTTTTTTTTTTTTTTTTTTAATAGAGGCTTTTCCACTAAGAAACCTTGCTAGAGAATCTGTCCTTTGGTTTAATTTCCCTTTTGAGTGAGAAAGCACCTATCAAAATTCCCTGAGTCACATGAAGTTCCCGGGACAGATAAGTATATAACAGCAACGGCACTCTAATTAAAACTTTTCCAAGTTGAAAGTGCAAGTGTCCACGAAGGAATCCCAGCAAGCCTGCCCCTCCATGACCCTCAGCATCTCCTCAAGGACTTCCGCTTCCTTCTCCATCATTTTCTTCTCATGACTAACACTGTTTGTCACTGCTCTTTTTCATTCTCTTCCTGGCACAAAGTTATCTTCAGGATCATTTCAAAATAAGAACCATTGAATGCCAAACCGAAGACACAGAAGACAACAATAAGAGTAAGCAATTTTCCTCTAAGAAGCCCAATAAACCATCACCTTTTTAGCTTCTGTTCAATTCTTCCTTCAAATTTGTATAGTTTTTGCCAAAATTGGTTCCTTTTGACATTTTCAAATTGTCTCAGTTTAGGCAAGTCATTTAAGCTCACTAGGTTACATTGTCCTCACGTTGAGAGGCTAGAAGAAATATATAATCTCTAATATACCCGCCAGCTCTGAAATTTTACCACTTATTCCCTACCATGATTTATCATCATTGTATTACCTTATTTATTTATTTATGTGGTGTGTGTGTGTGTGTGTGTGTGTGTGTTGTATACACACAAGGCTGTCAGGGGCTAAGACCCAGTTTGGGGAGGTAGGAGGAAACAATACCTCCTTATGTGGCTGCATTAGCTTCCAAACATTATTTCAAAATTTCGTTGACTTGAACTTGCTTTTGACTCTGTTCGTCTTTTGTTAGTGACTATATAAACCTGTTGCAAATAATCCTGTAGCCTTTAGTTTCCTTATTCCTCAGATACTTCATTAAATCAGCAAACATCAATAGTGTGTATTTTAAAAGGCATTCATTTAGGTCAGTATTTACTTTTTTTCTCAAGCATTTGTCATATCCAATAGTAACAGAACCTGTGAGTACTCAAATAAAATTATTCCAAATGGAGAGTTCCTCTGAGTTTATTTGGCAGTGTAACAACATTTAATTATGGTTTACAACACTTTTGTTTCAAATACAATCTTGAGCCACAGTTTAGGTCAAAGGCAAAATAAAATAAAAAAAATTATATCCACCCCTGATGTTAGCACTAGACTTTTAGGAACAAGCGAGAGAAAATGGAGCAGGGAAGTAGGACCATAAAGGCAATAATCTGTCATTTCTTGGCCGAAAGGTGACCCTTTTAATGATGTGTTTGTTTACTTAAGTGACAGAGGCCATGGAACCATGACTGGTTCTAATGACATATTAAGCTGACTAATGGTCCACCTGGCTCCTTGTCCCTTTCTGCTTTTAAACTCAGCAGATATGCCCACCGAACCACTATCCTCATATCCAGCCACTACTCCGTGCTGGCTCAGAAGCAAGAGATGTTAAGAGCGTACGTAAGTGTGAGTCAGTGGTAGAGGGCCTGCCTGGCATGAGTGAGGACCTGGGTTCAATCCCCAGCAACACATACACAACTAAGTGGAGGAAAAACAAAACAGATGAAAATTAACACCCTCTCTTTCTTAAAAAAAAAAAAAAGTTCATACATACGCGCACACACACACACACGCACACACACATACACACACTTGCATGCCATACTTGCTATGTTCTTGGTCATCCAGCTATAGGGTTCCTATTTTCTTGCCTGCATACCCCATTCTTGGATCCCACCCTCTGCTGTCCTAACCAGCATTTCTAAGGTCATTACGTATAGGTGAATTCCTTGATAAGGACTTTCATGAAACTTTCAAGAACAGAGCACACTTGCCTTTGCCATGTTGTGGTTTGGATCTGAAATGTCCCCTAAAAGCTCAGATGTTGAACACTTGGTCCCCAGTGCAGCAATTTCAAGGTGGAACTTTTGGGAAGCAATTGGATTGTAAGAAATGTAACTTCAGCAGAGGATTAATCCACTTGATGGATGAATAATTTGAATGAACCAATGGGAGGAGGTGGAAACTCTAGGCCCAGGGGCATGGGTGGAAGAAGTAGGTCACTGGGGGCATGCTCTTGGGGACAATATCTAATGCCATCCCCCACCCACACTTCCTGGCTGCTAGGAGCTGAGAGGCTTTCCTGCACCACACCCTTCTGCTGTGATGTTCTGCCTCACCTCCAACCCAGAATGTTGGAGCCAGACAACTGTGTGCTGAGCATTGGAAAGCATGAGCTAGAATAAACCTTTCCTCCTTTAATACTTCTCATCAGGTTTTGATCACAATGACAGAAGCTAACACAGCCACAGTAAAATATTTAGGTTTTAAACTCATGGAATCTCCTAGACATACTATCTCTACTTGTTGTTTAAATAAGGTAATTCCCATTTAAATCTATCATGGCATATAAGCTCATAAAGGCTGGATTCACATAGTTTGTTTTCAGAGTAGTGATGCAATTAAAGGAAAAAAATGGGTGGATTAACCTCCCGTAAAGGTTGGCAAATGAATAGCGAATACTTAATGTAATGTGCCAAATACAGCTTTAAAATATTTTATGTGAAATGCTGAAATAGAAGGACATGGGAAAAATTCTGTACACTATAAATGGCTAGAAAGGTCCCAGGGAAGTATATATAACCTGAATCCATGTTGGCCCAATTGCATGTACTGATTTCTGGTGTCTTACAGCTTGAGTTTTAGCAGAAAATGGGATATAAATCTAGTGTCCACAAAAGATAAGTATCATAAAAAATAACATAAATACATAAATTAGAAAAACTAATCCATATCAACAGCTATCTCCATACCAAAATTCAAACTACAAGATGATACCAGTAGTATATTATTTTTATTAAAAGTGACTAAACTTCATAGTTTTAGTAAAATTATAAAGAAATAAAAGGAATGAATAGTCATTTAAGACAGAGATTTCCTGCAAACTATTGTGTATGTGGAAGATGATGTAGATAGGACAGGACATATCTCTAATACATACAAAGTCCTAGTTCTTAAGCTGAGTATATGTTGCACATGTATTTAATTTAATTTAATATCATTGTTTAAAAATCTCTCTTTTGACAGGGCACATGTAATTTTATATTTACATTACTTTTATACAAATAATACTGAAAAATAAAGAATTATGCCCTAGCATTAAAAATCATTTCAATATAGTTTCCATGTCTTTCAAAAATTTTCTGAATATGTCCACAATCACACCAACTTTACTCTTCTGCTTTTACAAGAAACCCTAGACATGGAGTAGAAGCTGAAGGGAGCATCTGTCATAAAAAATGCTAGAAAGCTAGTTGGAAACAAATCCAAAGCCTACCTCTGGGCTGAAGAATCACCATCCGCTCTTCATTTCCTAGCTAACCCCCAACACTCAAATTCTGTATGAATTACTCTCTCTCTCCCCAAAATCTCTTTTCCAAATAGACTATTTAAACTGCTTTTGGCAAGGAGAAAAATTCCTTCTTTTTGAAGAAGGAATTGGGGAGATTTGTTCTTGAAAATATAGGCTTCATGTTTTTAACTTGTAGTAGCTCTGATAAGAATGAACATCCCTTGATGAATGATAAGTTTTTTCCCAATGTGGACAGTTTCTTAAGTTTTTAACAGATACTTACCAACCACCACCCATGTGTCAGACTCAGTTAGATATGTTAGAGATGGAGTGATAAACAAAATGTAGTTGCTGTCTCTGTGCATTTCATAATCCAGTGGCTCAGATGGGCCCAAACTAATGAGATAAAATGAAACTCCATGAATATATATGTGCTCTGGGATAAAAAGCAGCACAGAGTAATGGAGTGTAGACAAATGAGAATTGTTACTTCAGATAGGCTGATAAGGAAATTATTTTCATTTCTGAGAAAGAGGCTTTTGGATTGATACCTGAATAAAATGAGGGAACAATTTATATGTTCTAGGCCTAGTGAATTCAGGGAGAAAATGCCCTAAGATGGACATTGCTAACCCTGTTCAACAAGTATTAAGAAAGCCAGGATTGCTGCAGTAAGTGAGGAAAGCTTAGGTGTCAAGCGACAGCATCATCATGGTCTCAGTAATCAGATTTTGCAGGGCATTTTAGCACAAAAAAGTTTATTAAAACTGATGAGAAGCTATTAAGTAGATTTGAACAAGAAATTTACAAACTATGTGTGCTATTTCCAAGGCTGATATGTGGGGAACAAACAGAAAACCTAGTAGGAGGGCAAGCAGCAGAGAAACTAGCTTGGAAGCTATAGCAGAAGTTTAGCAAAAGAAGAATAATGCTTTGCAGTGATGGAGTAGGGAAATTTTGACAATTGTTCTGACTTGGGGTATATTTTGAAGTTGCCATATATATGATGTTTTGCTGAAGATGCAAGAAAACGGGAAGGAACACACATAAAGTAAATATTCTGTCCTGAGTATCAGGGTCAGCGGAAATACTGTTTGAAGTCATGGGGAGCACTGAATGAAAAGCAGGGTAAGGAGGGAGGGGTCAAGAGATCAGATCTGACAGGTCAAGTCTGAGCCAAGAGGAGCTATCGTTATGCAAGTCTATAGTTGATTTGGGAAGTTTTAAGATCTGAATTGTACATGTAGCCAGACACAGACCAAGACAATCTCACATAATGAGATTACAGACAAATAAGAATGGTGCAACATGTATAGATCAGGCAAAAAAAGGGATGGTGCCACAGAAGAGACCAAGGGCAAGTGGACATTGAGGTCAGAGGAAAATCAAGAGGGACTAGAGTGAGTCCTGAGACTGAGAAAAAAGTTTTCAATGATTTCAACTATGTCAAGAATGTCTAAAAGTTTGAGAGAGATGAAGGCAGATAAGTGGTCACTAAATTTGACAATGATAAACGTTGTGGGTGAGCTTGACAAATGGCTATGGACATGGAGAAGTCCCTGAGTGGAATGAGTGCAAGGATAAGTTGGAAAAGTGCAGGCAGAGAGTCTAGACAACCTCTCAGTATGATCAGAAGATGGTCTGCTGCTATCGATCCAGGCAGTAGAGGAAATCTAATGATGGATGAGACAAAAAGGATAACGGCTGGAAAAGTGAAGTGGGTACCACACAGAAGAAGAGATGGCCTTAGAGAGGAGTGGGAGAGCTCATTCACATGAACAGAGGAAGGTAGAATATGCGCGTAGGGGTGAGAGTGAGACAAAAGAAGGCTCATCAGATGTTGCTGTATTGCCAGTGAAACAAAAATCATAGTCGTCTGCTGAACGTAAACACAAGTCAATGGAATTGTAAATATTTAAAAAGAGAGAATAAGGAATAAAACAGATAAGAGGGAGAAACAAGGAAATGTAGCAGGGTTTCTAGACAGAGAGACAGACCCCTTAAGAATCATGCCAGACACTTAAGATAAGACCAGCACAGCCAGTACACTTGCATGTTGCTCCTCAACCAGCTGTGAAGGAGCCGGGCTGACACTGGACTTAACTGCAATCAATGCATTCCAGGCAAGTGTGAGAGAAAGAGAAGGCAAGAGAATTGGGTAGTGATGGAAATGGGATGTAATCTGGAGAAAAGAAACAAGAGAGAATGGAGTTATGGATACTGTGAACAAAAGTAAGCAGATTAAATACAGGAGGCACAATTCTTGAAAGCTAATGTTTGCCATTTTGACTTTGCATGGGCATATTCTGCATTTTCTGAGATTTATTTTTTTTATTCAGGTAGGTACTATTTCTTTCCTGTGAAAAAGAAATAATGACCTAATTACTTCATGTTTCCATATCTGCCACTTCATCCCAAACTGGAAAATAATGTAGCTTTAAGCATGTCAAGAAGTCTGCTGAAATCAATCATGGTATTTGGGACAGTACAAAGGTTAAGATTGACTCTTTAAGTGGGTGTCTATGTGAAGCCAAGTGACAATCTGACAGCCCTGAACATACATATGAAACACTGAGAGTTAAAGTCACTCAAAAGTGAATTTATACAAGGTTTGGGACTTACTGGGAATATGTCCACCCACTTAGGGAATAAAAGCCAGGCATGATAACTTGATTTAATCATTGATGTATAAAAAATAAAGTATATCTTTACCCATTTACTTGGACTTTTCATTTAACCAAGTCCTTCAAGTCCTTCTGAAGTCTTATCTAAGGTTGACCATGAGCTAGTATAGACATGTATAAAATGAAAAGGTAAAGAGAAAGAAAACCCAATAGACTATACCTAGTTAAGATAACTCCAATAATGTATGACCACTGAGCCCCAGTGAATGCCAGGAGATAATCAGCACTTAGCAAGGTGAGCAAATAAAAGGAATTCCTATGAAATGTTCAAGCAGCAACTATGTGGTGTTTACTCCACTGGGAGTCTGAGGGATACCTACTTAAGTTGGGCATGAACTGCTACAGTTGGGTCCACTTACCATGTGTCCTTGAGAAATTAAGATTATATTGGAAGTATAAATGTAACTTTGATTAAATCTTATTTTTAGTAAAATATAGGAAGAGGTAAGTTAAAACAGATGAGACATTTTGGGTGTTAGACAAGGAAGATGTGGTGTACTGAATTGCTAAGGAGTAAGATAAGAGAAAGACTCAAGGGCACTTCGCATGCACAAGTTACTGAACTATGTTCAAGGAGTTAGACGTGTAGACTGTGAGTAAGAGATAGATTATATAAATTATATATCTAAAAATTATTCAGGTATGTCAGATGGAGGCTGACTCCAGGAAGGACAAATGAACAATTTGAATGGAAATTACCAAACCTGGTCTTGAGTTCACCTATTATTAGGAATAATTGTGCATTTATAGAGTTTCCCTTGGGGGGAAAAACAAAACAAAACAAAACACAAAAGAAAAGAACAAACCCTGCCCAAGGTTAGTACTCAGATCTACTTAAGTATTTTCTATAAAATCCAGATACTGAAAGATATTGCTCTGGAGCCTTAATATTATATATTTATAACTAATAAAGATCTTATTTATGTACACAGACAAAAATTATTTTTTTCTACAAAATAAATGGCAATTACATTAAGACTGCAGTATAAAGATTTTAAGTGACTTGGATCAGGTCTGAGAACCAATACAAGCATTATGCTTACTGTTTGCCCCATTGTACCACATGACTTTCTATTTTCTAAAATTGCAGCCATGTTTTTGAGATTTATATGCACTAAAATTCTAACTATGCAGAAAAATAAGGAACCATGGCAGTGCCCATCTTAATGAAAGAGGTATTAGTCATAATATTAAATAAGAGCTCAACAATTCCTCTCTTAGCTATCTAAGAGCAACAAATACGTAGCAATAAATATGTGTAATTGTCATCCAAAGATATGTAAAATAATTTTCATAGCATCACTATCAAAATACCTATTAGCTGCTGAATGTAAAAATCGTAATGCATTCATAAAATGCATCAGTAAAAGAATGAGTAAACTACAAATCATGCAACATTGTGGATTATTTTAACAAATATAATATTGCACAAAAAAGACTAAACAGAAAAGAGTCTATCATTTACATAAACTTCAAACTTAGGTAACACTAATTATTGCTGTTGTAAATAAAGATAGTAGTTACCCTTTGAATGGGGACAGTGACTCCAAAGGAGTATGTTGGGATGGTGGTGCTAAGGTTCTGGCAATGCTTATCTAATGAAAGTTAATTTACTTATGGGTAAGTGAAAGAAAGCTATTCACTTAACAATTATGTTGTTTTTATATGCATATTGGTCTTCAATAAAGAGTTCAAAAAGTAAAAAGAGCTGCTAACAAACTGGCCAACATTAGCTGTCTTAGCAGAAAACTTAGTACATAATGTAAAGCCAAAAAACTACTTTGGAGAAATCTATGGGTAGGGAAACAAGACCCCTGAACTAAATAAGAAATGAGATTCTGAGGGGACTTGGGAAAAAGGCAGAGGGCAACGTTGTTGCACCCCAGTGGAAGGATAGCTACTTTCCAGCAAGGAGAACATATTGGAAAAGATTGGCTGAGCACAGCACAGATCAGTGGGAGATCAGTGACCTCAGAGACCCAAGTATAGCAAGTGGAAAAGAGGAATTGTTCAGACCTATTCGGTCTTTGACTGCCAGTAGCTGGTGACTGCTAGCCACTCAATTTGGCATCAGGCAAGACTCAGTTTGTCTCACTCTGACCATTTCAATCCAGCATAGATTGATTGCCAAAAGCTACATTGGCCTGGCAGCAGGTTCTCTCCACATCTGTGCTGTGAAAGAGGGAGCAGACTTGCCCTCCCAACAAGGAGGAGGTCAGACTGTAGCATTTTTTTGGACAAAAAGAAAGGACTACAGAGTGGGGAGCCTAAGGCAGATTTCCTCATAATCCTGCCAGGATCCTACACCCTGCTGTTAACAGGGAGAGTGCAAACTGGAGCTCTGCTCTGTAACTAAACTGGGACAACACTGTGGCATCTTTGCTCTGGAGGAGAGAATTTTGTTCCCACTTGCAGCCCTAAGTGACATGGGCTGCTGCCATTTTGAAAACACAGGAACTTCCCATCAGATGCTCATTACCTATGACCCCAGGGCAAATTCAGTGGGAACTGAAAGGACAGCCTGCAGCCAGTGCAGTTTGCAGAGATAATTGGAGAGAGAGTTAAACCAGAGATAATTGGATCTGGGAGTGAAGCAGCTGCCGGAGGGCAAACCCTTCCCCTACCCCTCCAAACAAGCAAGCCACCAGATTCTGGGAAAACATTTCAAGACAATTGGTTGGACTTTACTTGTAATCAGCAGGACTGCTTCAAGTCCATGCATCAGATTTGAATTATTTTTTGTCCTTTAATGTGTGTGTGTTTGTGTAGTAAGTGTTGCTGTGAACCCATTTCTTCTTTCTACTTACTTATTTGTTACCTTTTCCTTGCTTCACTGTAAATATTAGTACTTTCCACAAAACTTGAGGTGAGGGCTGCAAAGCCCACTGGTAGTCCACTTCTTTATTTCCCGTGTCTTTCCTACTCTCTAAAAATAGCCACTCTGTTCTTCTAACACACAGTTCTCCCCCCAAATCATTCCCCCTATGTCTCCCTATACGTCTTTCTCTCCTCTTTAGTTCTTTCCTTTTTTAAAAAAATTTTGTTTTTTTGTTCTTTTATTTTCATTTTTTATTTCTGGTAATTTGGAAGAGTCTTACAGTAACTGAACTTATTGTTTATTCATCCTTATGGGGGGCCTGATAGAAATCCAATGTGATTGCCAATTTCATAATGCTTGGTTACTTTTAATCCAGTTTTATAATCTGATAGTTAATAGTGTTGTAACCAAAGATTGTTATTAATCCTACCATTCTGCTCAAAAGTGGTAATTAACATGGTATCAGTGTTAGAAGGAACAAAGTAACCAGGTTAACACTGTTCATTGTATCCATTGGCTGCTCATATTCTCTTTTATGCCTTCTTTTGTGAGGTATTAGAAATCACAAAGGCCAATAATTAACCATAGATTGGGAAGACTTCTGTTAATCTCAACTTCTCAAATTGCACCAAGCACAAGTTACCAAAAAGAAAAAAAAATCATAATCATCAACATCTCCAAAATAGTGTAACCTAACAGGGCTCACAAGCTCACTCTGCAATACTGAAAATGAAGAAAAAAGGAAGCAATTCTCCCCATCAAACCCACAACTCCCCAGTCAAGGAGTACACAGATAGGGTCCTGGATGAAAACCTAGAAAAAAGTATCAACAATCTGATTATTAAAGCAATCAAAGAATTAAAAGAAGACATAACAAAGAAAAAAAGAAAGTAATTTAAGGAGCTGAAAAACCACTTTGATAAAAAGCTAGTCATTCTGAAAAGAGATGTAGCAGAGCTCCCAGTATTGAAAAACACAATCAACCAAATTAAAAGCTCAATTGAATATATTAATATCAGAGTAAACTTAAGAAAATAGAAATTCAGCTCTTGAAGACTGAACATCAGACAATGAAGACAAGCTGAGCAATGTTGAATCCAAGGAGGATATATAAGAAAAGAAACTTACTAAGCATGATTGAAACTTCCAAGAAGTATGGGATGAGATGAGAAGAAACCTGAGAGTCATGTGGATAGGGGAGAATATATAACAACAAATGAATATCATAAAGAACCTTCTCAATGAGATAGCCAAAGAAAATTTCCCCCATTTCTGAATTGATCCAAAAAGTCAAATTCAAGATGCCTGTAGGACACGTAATAGACCTAACCAAATGAGAAACTCAATAAGACACATCATATACAAATGAATAACAGAGTAACCAAGGAAAAAATTTTAAAAGCAGTAAGAGAAAAACACCAAAGCACATTCAAAAGCAGACCAATAAAGATTACTATGGAGTTTTCACATCAGACAATACAGGCCGGGAGAGCACTGAATGATATTTTTCAAATATTGAAAGAAAATAATTTTCAGCCAAAGTTACTATACTCTGCAAAACTCAGCTTTAAATGTGATGGGGAAATGCAATACTTTCATGATAAGAAGAAACTAACAACATACATGAGCACAAAACCAGATCTACAGAGAATATTCAAAGACAAACTTCAATCAGATGAACAAGCTGCCAACTCCCGAAGTCCATAAACAGAAGAAAGTCAATAAAACCTAACTCACTAAAAGATATACAAGACGGCACAAAATACAGCAAAAAGTCACAATGCCAAGGACCCAGAATCACAAATCTATTCTAATACTGAACATGGATGGGTTCAATGCTCCAATCAAAAGACACAGATTAGCTGAATGGATCAAAAACAAAGTCCAACAACATGCTGCAAACAAGAAACACACCTCACAGCCAAAAGTAGACACAGATAGAAGGTGAAAGGTAGGCAAAAACCCCATCAGGGTTATGGACCAAGAAAGCAAGCTGGTGTTGCAATCCTTGTATTCAACAAAGTTAACATTGATCAAAAATTAGTCAGAAGGAATAGAGAAGGTCACTACATCATAGTAAAAGGAACAAGACATCAAGAAGACATAATGATAGTTAACATTTTTGCTCCCAATTACAAACCTCCCACATATGTGGAAAAATTACTCAAGGATATTAAACCATTTATCTACTTCAACACAATAATACTAGGGAACTTTAATACACCACTGTCAACATTAGATCATCAAAGCAAAAAATCAATAAAGATATCTCTAACCTAAACAACTCTATCAATCAACTGGACATAACAGACATTTTCAGAATATTCCATCCCAAATCGACTGAGTTTACCTTCTTCTGAGCAGCACATGGATCCTTCTCCAGAACAGATCATATCCTAGTCCACAAAGGAAATCTTAGCAAATACAAAAAAAGTTGATGTAATCCCATGTATCATGTCAGACCACAACAGTATGATCTTAGCAATTAACAACAAGAAAAACAATAGAAAGTGCTAAACACTTAGAGATTGAACAATACCCTCTTAAATGAAGAATGGATCAAAGATGAAATGATAACAGAAATCAAGAAATTCTTAGAAATGAAGGTGAATGATGACACAACATATCAAAATGTCTGGGACTTTATGAAAGCATTTTTAAGAGGTAAATTTATAGCACTGAGTGGCTTCATCAAAAATCAGGAGAAAGACCAAACAGATAAGCTT
Source organism: Aplodontia rufa (assembly GCA_004027875.1). Classification (NCBI taxonomy): domain Eukaryota; kingdom Metazoa; phylum Chordata; class Mammalia; order Rodentia; family Aplodontiidae; genus Aplodontia; species Aplodontia rufa. Next base: position 61,283 of record PVKS010000726.1, on the reverse strand, counting down.
ATACTCCAAATAAAATTTCTACAATGAAGGAACAATCCTATCCTAAATTCAACAGAAGGCAGAAAATAATAAAGATCAATGAAATCAATGGATTTGAGAAGAAAAAAAAAGAATCCAAAGAATCAACAAAACAAAGAGCTTGTTATTTGAAAAATTAAATAAAATTGACAGACCCATATCCAACCTCAACAAAAGGAAGAATGAAGTGAAGCAAATCAACAAAATCAAAAATGAAAATGGAGACATCACCACTGAATTAACTGAAATCCGGAGGATTATCAGACTTTATTTTGAAAAATTGTACTCTTCCAAGTTTGATCATCTGGAAGACATGGGCAAATACCTATCCACATACTACACTCCCAAATTAACACAGAAGGACATTGAAAAGCTAAATAAACCTATCTCAGATGGTGAAATTGCAAAAGCAATCAAAGTCCTTCCAAAAAATAAAAGCTCAGGGCCTGATGGATTCTCAGTAGAATTCTACCACACCTTTACAGAAGAATTAGCACCTCTCCTTAGTAAGCTATTCCATGAAATTGAAAGGGACAGAACACTCCCAAACACTTTTTATGAGGCAAATATAATGCTGATTCCAAAACCCAACAAAGACACATCAAGAAAACTACAGGCTAATTTCCAAAATGAACATAGATGCAATAATCCTTAATAAAATTATAACAAATCACATCCAAAAATACATCAAAAAGATAATACAAAATGATTAAGTGGGCTTAATTCCAGAAAACACAAAGCTAGTTCAACATAAGCAAAACAATAAATATGATTCACCACTAAAACAGAATTAAAGACAACAACAATATTTTCATCTCAACTGATACAAAAAAGGCTTTTGATAGAATTCAAAATCCATTTATGCTCAAAACTCTGGAGAAGATAGGGATCAAAGGAAGATATTCTCATTTTGTAAGAGCCATTTATGACAAACCCGTCACAAACACTATACTCAATGGTGAAAAATTGATACCATTCCCACTAAATTCAGGCACAAGACAAAACTGTCCACTCTCACCATTCCTGTTCAATATAGAGAAGGAAATCAAAGGGATTCAAATAGGAAAAGAGGAAGTCAAGCTATCTCTATTTGCTGATGACATGATCCCATACATAGTAGACACAAAAAGCTCTATCAGAAGACTATTAGAACTTATGAACAAATTTAGCAAAGTGGCTGGTTACAAGATCAACATTCATAAATAAATAGTTTTTCTATATTCCAGCAGCAATTCTGCTGAAGAAGAAATCCAAAAAACTTTCCCATTCACAATAACCTCAAAAGGAATAAAATACTTGGGCATTAATCTAAGAAAGGATATAAATGACCTCTATAATGAAAAGTATCAAACATTAAAAAATGAAATTGAAGATCTGAGAAGATGGCAAAACATTCCATGATTTCGGTCAGACAACATCAATATAATTAAAATGGCCATTCTGCCAAGAGCCTTGTATAGATTCAATGCAATCCCTATCGAGCAATGCAATCGCTATCGAGATACTAATGCCACTCTTCATGGATACAGAAAAAGCAATTCTCAAATTCATTTGGAATAACAGAAAACCCAGAATAGCCAAAACTTTTCTAAGCAAGAAAGAGGAAGCAACAGGTGTCACAACACCTGACCTGAAATTGTATTATAGGGCTATAGTAACAAAAACAGCATGATATTCGTATCAAAACAGGCATGAAGACCAATGGAACAAAATAGAAGATACTAAGACAAATCCACAAATCTTTGACCATCTGATATTTGAAGAGGGGAACAAAAATATAATGTGGAGGAAAGACAGCCTGTTCAACAAATGGTGCTGGACAAACTGGACAACAATATGCAGACAATTGAAACTACATCCCTATCTCTCACTCTGCACAAAAATCAAATCACAATGGATCAAATAATTAGGAATCAAACCAGCAACTATACAATTGCTAGAAGAAAAAGTAGGATAAACACTTCACAACATCAGTGTAGGCACTTCCTTCCTCAACAAAAATCCCTTTGCTCAAGAATTAAAGCCAGGAATCAATGAGTGGAATGCCATTAAACTGAAATGCTTCCACTCAGCTAAATATTTAGTAGAGTATCAAGAGAAACCCTACAGAAAGGGAAAAAATCATTTAATGCTATGCCTCCAATAGGGAACTAAGATCCGAAATACACAAAGAACTCCCAAAATTGGACACCAAAACCACAAATGATCCAATCAATAAAATGGGCTAGGGAACTAAATAAAAACTTCTCAACAGAGGAAGTCCAGAAAGCCAATAAATATATGAGAAAATGTTCTACATCACTAGCAAGCAGAGAAATGCAAATCAGAACTTCACTGAGATTCTACCTCACTCATGTCAGAGTGGCAAAAATGAAGAATACAAACAATAACAGATTCTGGAGGGGTAGTGGGGATGAACGAACACTATCACGCTGCTGGTGGGATTGTAAACTTGTACAGCCACTCTGGAAAATAGTGTGGAGCTTCCTCAACAAACTAGGGATGGAACTACCTTACGACCCAGCTATCCCCACTCCTGGGTATTTCCCAAAAGAGCTAGAATCAGCATACTACAGAGACACAGCTACATCAATGTTTATAGCAGCTCGATTTACAATAGCTAAGCTATGGAACCAACATAAATGCCTCTTGCTGGATGAATGGATTCAAAAATTGTGGTGTATATATACAATGGAGTTCCACTCTGCTATTAGAGAGAACAATATCATGTCTTTTGCAGCCAAATGTATGGAGATGGAAAAAATTAAACTGAGTGAAATATCTCAGAGACTCAAGGGCCAAATGTTTTCTCTCATATATGGAAGCTTGTATAAAACCTTCTACAAGATTATAGTCAGCTGAGTTTAAGTAATAAACTCACCATAGCTGAATCTCTATATAAACTGGGGGAACCATACCTATGAAGGTTGGGAAAGCAGGGAGAGGGACAGGGAGGGGAGCAAGGGAAAAGGGGGGTTATCAATACAACAGGGAACACTCAACTATCATTAGAAGTTGAGGTATACAGAGAAACTCAGAAATGCCAATGATTATTATACATGTATATGTTTATTTCAAATTATAGTATGATGGTATTACAGAGGAGACATGAGCTTGGGTAATGCATGAAGGGGTGTAGGTCCTGGTCTAGGATCGGACTTAACTGACTATCTCACTATGTCAATGTCTTTGTACACCTGAATATGTAATAGCAATTCCCTCCCATATATAAGACTATATAGAACTAATAAAAAAAAACTATGAAAAAAGTAAGATCCTGCCACTAAGTTACACGTGGAAAGCTTGGTTTAATTGAATGTTTTTAAAGCATGTGCTGAATCAGAATTGGGTAAGCAATTCTCAGAAAACAAACTTGTGCAATTAACAATCTGGCAGTAATGCTATTGACAAAAAAATCTGCCAAAGAATGTCTGATCAACCATCATGAACACACAGATGAAGGAATACCAGTTTGTTGAAAACAGATATATCTATCAATTTATATGGCATGTAGTTTATTTTTCTCTTTTTTCAGTACTGGGGATTGAACCTAAGGCATCCTACCAATGAGCTACATCTCCAGTCCGTTTTTTGTTTTGTATTTTAAGACAGTGCTCTTTAAATTACTGAGGCTGGACTTAAACTTGTGATTATATGTCACATACTGTGTAATCTAACTGTAAAAATAACTCACTTATAAAGGAATAATCAGAAAGAGAAAGGCCTCTAGGAGGCTAGCAAAAACCTGCTCATCAGTGAGAGACTAGCACTGACCTAAGCATCCCAAGTAAATGCCTCTGGTTTACTGATTCCATTCTAGAATATGCCTGGTAAACTAAAGGACTGTACAGTAAGATTAAAGGGAATTGCAGTGTTGAAGTAAATTCCTAAGTGCCCACTGTACTGATGACATTTGTAACCAACTGAGGCTGATAAATTATTTTGTTGAAGAATCTCTGTAGTGGAACTTCCTTTTTACAAGGTGTCCAGATTATATCAAAACGAAACCAAGCTAAGAGGCCTTGTTAGGAGAAATCATGGTTATTTATAGCTATTTTGGACTCTAGCACACATATAGGCAGAACAAATGACCAGGAGTTCAATTTCATCACACTGATAGAACACACACACATACTTCAAACTCAAACATGTTGATGTAAATAGATGAACATAAATTTCACATTGAAATAATCTATAAATAATGACTCAGAAATAATTAGTGTTAATTATGTACTATCACATTCAGGCTAAGCATCTGTGTGAATTCACACATCCAGTAGCTGCTCAAAGATCACAGCCCTTTCAAAGCCAATGCACCGGTCTTCCCGTATGCCAGCACTGATCCCTTTAAGATTGTGTACAAACTTCAATATGTCTGACCTTTCTCAATGTTATAAAAACCAGGCAAAGGCTTCTATCTTGGCTGTCCTGGTAGGTGGGGTTCCCAATTACACTTCCAAATAAAGAAATTATTTTTACTACAATTCTGAGGACATAATTGTGATTTAAAAAAAAAAGGTAATTCAAGATTAACTGAGAATTCCGTATGTTTATTTGCTATATCTGACATTTCTACTGTGAAGACTCCAGGCAAATCCATACCTAACTGCTGAACCAGCTGATCAGATTAGGGAAGTAAAGTGGCAAGGAGCTTATTCCACACTTATCCAAAATCTCTGCCAACTGGAATGAACAGCTAAGCCCCTGCTAATTACTTTCTGACTGTGGTTTGAAGATTTGGTGAATACCTTTCTCCTTTACTCCTCTATATACGTGTTTTTTGAGGGGGGCATACTGTGGATTAACCACTGACAGGCCGCATCCCCAGCCGTTTTTGCTTTTTACATTTTGAGACAAAGTCTTACCAAGTTGCTGAGACTCCCTTAACTTGCGATCCTCTTGCCTAAGCCTGTAAGTGGCTTGGATTATCGGTGCGCATCACCAAGCCCAGCTTTGTTGCCTTTTTTTTTTCCAAATTGAAAATGGAGAAGGGATCAGTTGTCAGTTGAGATTTCCTCTTTCCCTAGGGAAAAATTATCAAGGCAGATTAACCATCCTCACATATGTTGGTGAAGAAAAGCTAGAGAGAAATTTCTGGTGCGGCTAAATATCTGACAATGTTGCAGTTAATGACAAAAACAAGGAAGTTTGATGGAATTTGCATTTGGGATCTCAGGATTAAGCTGCATTACTGGGAGGCACTAAGACATTCGTAAACAATGTGAGCAGCATTTATAACATCACTATCTGGTAAATTAAAAAAAATAAATTCATGCTTCGTTTTTAGTATTTCCTTGTTGTTTCTAGCATCATTTATGTGTTGGAAATAAACTAGCTGGAAAGAATAAACATAATTTTCCCCCTCTGGAGTTCTTTATTTTTGTAATATTTTTATTATGATAGGACTATAAAGAAAAGAGTGTAATTATTAACATGCTAACATAGTAACATACAAATGAATGCATCTTCCTTCAAATAAAAGAACATAATGCACTTTATCAGTGTTCCCTGTGTGCAAAACATTTTAGAATTCTTGCAGAATCACCATAGCACCCCATCTGAAGTTCTTTTTATTAATCTTAACATTTTCTCCACTTGAGAGTATATATCATTTGAAGAATGACTAACTCATTTATAGTTATGCTTAGTAAATAGAGGATTTTATCTGGCTGGATAATGCTGTGTTCAGCTGAAGACATCTGGTAGAAAGAAATTATATTCTCTAGGAATCTGCCTCAACACAGCAATGTTTAAAGTGGTACATTCATATAGGTGGATGATGTCACCATTTTAAATGATCAACTTTGGAAGAATTTGCACATCTGATTTTCATGGTGTTTCATGCATATATTAATCTGCAAATCCAGAAAGAGATTAACTTTAGTAATCTTTGAAACAAACACAGAAGTCAGAAATCACCAGGGGATCTTGAATATTATCAGTGGAGGAGCACAGTCAGAGGTGATCAATAAAATAGTTCACATGATGCCTGTTAGAGGAAGGTCTTTATAAAGGAAATGTCACCTTCCCCATGGGCTAGTTTCCCTGGTCTTTGGAATTGAATGGCACTTGGTGCCATGGTAACATCCAGAAGCACACATTACCTGTGAACAGAGTAACAAAAGCTTCCAGGTTTTTCACAATAGAACTTCAAGGTCTGAAGGGAAGAGGTCCAAATTCCAATTCTGCAAGGCTTAAAGAATTCATAAAACAGAAGGAAAGACCCAAATGTCAGATAGAAATTTATCAATGATATCTCTATAGAATGATAGTATTAATATAATGAGACCCATTACACTGAAAGAATGAAGAAACCCAGGGAAGCTTCTGTTCCTCATTAAGAAAAAAAAAATTGGAAAGAGCAAAGTTACTAATTCCTGCATTAGAGGATGACTTGTGTTCCAAGGAGCCTGGGATCATAAGCATCCTTGTGTTGATAAAAGGTATTTCAGAGATCTGACTTGTTTTATTTTTAGAGCAAAAAAACTATTTTTAGAGCAAATTTGGTTATAGATAGAAATTATATAGAAAGTAGAGTTCCCAAGTCTCCTGCACTGTTTTCCATGTCATGAAAATCCCACCTTGCTGCTGTGCATTTCTCACAACTGATGAACCAATAGTGATTCATTATCATTAACTGAAGTCCATAACTGAAGGTTCATGCTGTGTGTTGTACAATTTTGTAAGTTTCTTGAAATACAGATGTCATGTATTTAGCATTATTATATCATAAGAAGAGTTTCATTGCACTAAAAAGGCCCTGTGCCCAATCTGTTCATTTCTTTCCCTCTCCTGAATTCATGGCAGCCACTGATCTTTTCAATGTCTGTGGTTTGCCTCTTCCAGAGTGTCATAGAGCTGATTCATATAGGATGTAGCCTTTCTGACTGGCTTCTTTCACGTAACGACTTGCACTTAAGTTTACTCCATGTCTTTTTGTGACTTGATGGCTCATTTCCTGTGATTATTGAGTAATATTCTATTGTGTAGATACACCAGAGTTTATCAACCAGCATCTTGTTGCTTGAGAATTATTTTCTAACTACAAAATGATGGTAATTTGTTTAAAATATCATTTCAAGAAATCATCTCATGTTCTGGAATGCTTTTGTATTTTTTCCTTGGAAATAATCTTTGTTCACTACCATTTCTTTTTTCTTTTCTTTTCTTTTTTTTTAAGAAAGAGGGGACAGTGAGAGAGAAAGACAGAGAGAATCAATTTTTATTTAGTTTTCACATGGCTTTCATTGCTCTGAGACTTCGTTGTGCATGTGGTGCTGGGTTTGAACTTGCGTACCTGTGCATGCCAGGCAAGCGTCGCAACTGCTGAGCTACTGCTCCAGCCCTGTTCACTACCATTTCTAACAAATTTTGAAGGTCTAGCATGCTAGACTGGGACATGCTATAGCAAGAGAGCATATTACATTCTGTTTCTGCCTCACTCCCAGCCTCTACAACACTCTTACAGCTTTACAAATGTTGGAGAACTATTTCATTGTTGTCTCCTTCAACTTCACTCATTCTAACTTCTCATCCTTATTCTCTAAAGGAACTATACCATTTGTATCTTAATTGCATTTTTTACTATGCTTTCTTCTCTTGAAATTATTCCCATCTCTGCCAGTAACCTACCAAGCATGCCAATTACAACACTTCCTGTTTTAACATTCAGCAAAGATCCTCCATTTCCTTCAGGATAAACTCAAGTTTAAACACAGCATGCACGTCCTTTCTAACAAGGTCGGTGCCTGCTTTTCATTCTATCATCCTTTGCTTCTGTAATTCTGAACTATATTTGGTTCCTCAATTGAGTTCCTCTCTTTTGCCTCTGCTCCCTGACATAGCACTTACTACCTCTTACTGCCGCACACAGTTCTCCCCGGGGCAGCACTCTTCGGGGCCCTTGCAGTGCTTTATATTAATTTGTAAAATTTTATTTATCTTCAGCCTTATCAGACCCAATTCCTTGAAAATTAGGACCTTAAATGAAAGAAGACAGTCAGAAATAATTATATTCCAAAAGCCCCATAAATAAATTTGACCCCATGTACAACCTCTTTTAAAAATTTATTCTCAACTTCCTAAAATTCTATGTGGGTGTATAATAGTTCACAAAACCACAACAACCAGCAGACAATAACTAAATACTAGTAAATGCAAACTGCTTTTGTAATGCTTGGGAATACTTACTGTCTGTTTTTATTTGATTCTCATAATACCAGCAGTGAAGTATGTATGGAGTATTTTTCAAGAATATGCTCATAATATATTTAGCAAAAAAACAAAAAAAGGATTAATTTTGATGAGATAACTAAAGTTCTGATGCAGACCATCAGTGCCTCTGGCTACCTTCTCTTTCTGTTCTGACATGCAAATAGCCTGAATTTTCTCCTTCTGGTTATAGAATGGCAGTTCTGCATTCATTTTCCATCTCCATTTCCAGCATTAAAAAAAAAACAAAAAACAACTAGTGACAGGGCTGGAGGGGTGGCTCAGCAGTTATGGCACTTGCCTGGCGTATGCGGGGATGCAGGTTCAAATCCCAGCACCATGTACGCAACAAAGTGTCAGAGCAACGAAAGCCACATGAAAAACTAAATAAAATTGATTCTTTCTCTCTCACATTGTCCCTGTCTCAAAAAAAAAAAAAAAAAAAAAAAAAAAA